>APFE030268447.1:1812-74125 GCA_000404065.3 Pinus taeda | reverse complement strand
TGCCCAATCTGCATCCATGAAGCCACATAGCTTCACCTCATCCAATCCATATCCTGATGTGCCTCTCTTGAGCCTGCATACATGCGACTCCACCAACTACTGGTAACCAGTGGCATCCACTACCTCCGCTGAAGTAGCATCCTCCTTCCTCCAACCTCTAGGAAGGAATGTAGTCTTCACATCCAACTGATGAATGTGCCATCCCATATGCACCTCTTTGTAGATCCATCTCGAACATACCACTGATTTCCCTTCCGGTCTAGGAACAATCTCCCATGCACTGTTTTTGACAATAGAATCATACTCTTCCACCATGGTGTCTACCCATGCAGGATCCTCCACAGCTTCCTCGAAAGAGAATGGCTCAGTCACAACACACTTGCTCATAAGAACCATGTATCCAGTGTACCGATCAGGTGACTGTCTCTGTCTACGTTAGGTTATAGGTGGTCCTACAAGTTTCTCTGCATCTTGAGCCAGTCGCTCAGCTTCTGTCAAGCGCTTTCGCCCTCGGATGGTTGGCGCTGCTTGAGTGGTCTCTTCCACTCCATGAACCTCTTCATGTGGCTGATCCATGTCCTGAAGCTCATCCTTAGGAACTAATAGCTCCTCTCTACATGCAAGTGTAGCTCCCTCTCAAGCGAACACTTCATGGCTTTCTCCTCCTGAAATTTTATATCACGTCGCACAACAGTTTTACCACTGTCTGGAAAATACACACGATAGTTGTGGGGTATATCAGTGTACCCCACAAATATCCCAACCTCTTCGGTTGGCTCCAACTTCTTCCTGGCGTCCTTCGTCACATGCATGTAAATGTTGGCACCAAAAATCCTTAAATGAGAAAGATCAGGCTTCTTACCAGAATAAGCCTCCTCAGGTGTACTCATGCCAAGTATCTTATGAGGACAATGGTTCTGCACATAAACTGTTGTATTGCATGCTTCCACCCACAAGTGAAGGGGCAAGCCCTGATCATGCAACATCACCCATGCAGAACCCACAATCATTCTATTCTTCTACTCAGCTACCCCATTCTGCTGTGGGTTATGGGGAGCTATGAGCTCTCCTCAAATCCCTTCTGCCTTGCAGAAATCCTTGAACTCGTCCGAGATGTATTCACCACCATTATCGCTCCTAAGAGCCTTCACCTTCTTCCCTGACTCCTTCTCGACCAGTGCTTTGAATTCACAGAAATTTGAATATGTCTTGCTCTTCTTCTGCATGAAGAAGATCCAACACTTACGAGAGAAATCATCAACAAAAATCACATAATACCTGTGTTTTGTTGTCAAAGCAACTGAGAAAGGTCCACACACATTTGTGTGAATTCTCTCAAGGATCGTCGTGGCACGACAATCCTTCTCATGAAAGGTGGCTTTCACAAACTTCCCCAAAGTACACCCCTTGCATTGATATGACTACGCAAGTGTGCCTTTAGGAAGCCCTGTAGTGATCTGCTGCAGTATCTTCAAGGCTCCATGGTGAAGGTGACCCAATCTCCTGTGCCACAACTCACCATCATCTTGGCTCACCAATCCTTCTACCTTGTCTACCATTGTTTTGCATCCATCTACATGCAACTGATAAAGGTTCCTTACTCGAACACCTATCTTCCGGGTCTCACCAGTTGTCTTGCTACGCAGGAAAGCTTTTCCCTTGCTGAAAACAACATCATACCCCTTGTCTTCTAACATCACCATAGAGGTAAGATTCTTCTTCAATCCTGGAACATGCATGACTTCCTTCAATATGAAGGGTTTACCAGACTCCCTCTCAAAGGAAATGGTATCGATACTGGTCGCACTGTATCTACCATCATCGCCCATCTCGATGTGCACTACAAGATCTTTGCCCTCCAGATCAAAAAACAAATCTCTATCTCCCGTCATGTGAAAAGACACACCACTGTACAAGAACCACACCGATCCCATCACACTTGAAACCAAGCATGCGATCAATGAAAAATCAAGCTCAAACGGTGAGGCTAGAGCCTCTCCGACTGCAGATCTAGCAGCTTGCTTTTTCTTCTTCTTCTGCAGACAATTAGTGGCATCGTGTCTGTGTTGGTGACAGTGAAAACACTTCACCTTGGACATGTCCTGCTTCTTGTCTTTCGCACCAGACTGAGAAGCTTTCTTTCTCTTCCCTTTCTTTGCTTTGGCAGCCAAAGCACAATTTTCTTCATCAGCTCCCTTTGATGAAGATCTGTCCCTGGTACTCCGCATGATCTCCTCCTGCACAAGATCTGACCACAGTCTTTCCCATCCTGGAAATTTATCCCGACCATTGACAGAGTCCTGATAGGAATGCCAACTCTTCGGAAGACCAAGGAGAGCCAAGCTCACCAAGTCCTCATCATTGACAGTAACCCCCACACTTCTCAGCTCATCTCGACACTGAGTGAACTTCGTGAGATACTTGGGCATACTGTAACCCTTCTCGCATTTGATGTTTCCGAGTTTATCTTTGAGTGCCAGCTTCCTCTGATTGCTCTTGCTTTGGAATAGATATGTTACAGCCTTCCACATCATATATGGAGAAGTATTTCCATGCAGGTTGGACACAATGTGATCCTTCACGCCCTCCAACAGAATCCTTCGACATTTTGCGGTCTTCTTTTGCCAAGCATTAGCTTGAGTAGCATCAGTAAGATTTCGGACATCCATCTCTATGAACTCCTTCAGCCCGTTATCATCCTATACTGCCTCCATCCTGTACTTCCATGCAATATAGTTTGAGATGCCCTCATGAGCATACTCCAATCACAATTCGTTGGAAGACATTGCCTCGTTGACACCAAGAAAACACTGCTGCAAATTCGAATTCCACCAGCTCCAAACTCAACCGCTTCCGATCTAGAATTTGTGAGAACAAGGTATTTCTTGTACAGAGATCGAATGTATGGGAATTCATCGGATATCTCACCTTCCAAAGGAAGGATGAATCCAAAGGCTACCTGGCCCGATTATAGACTCTACCTGAAGAAATAGAATGTAAACACTTTCTGAATAGTAGATCTGATGATCAACAGCTCTGATACCATGTATAAATTTTGAATAATAAACACATATTCAATGGAGATTATCCTGATCATGTACTATTGTGGAATACATACACAATACGTAAGCTCCTCTACGTTGATCATCAATATAGCAGCATCAATAACAATAAAACATCAAGAGCATGCACACATTAACACAGTATGTAACTCGGGGAAAGCTTAAAGCTGAAAAACACCACACTATCTGTATATTAATGATTGATAACATGTAACATTACAATATTCAATACTTCTCACAAGTATCCAGCACTATCTCCACCTGTTACACACAATACAGCTCAGATCTGATGTCCAAATCTATTCCACTGCTTCCCTGCCTCCACTGCTCAATACCTGCACAAGAATAGATGAAAATGGTTGAACCAAACTCGTATTTACCTCAAAATAATAACTCACACTAGGAATCACGTGAGTAGAGGCTATAATCACTTGGTATGGGCCAATTCTCATTGGCATAACTCAATCTCATTGATTGTGCAAATCCGCATGCACAACTATAGTCACAACTGATAGCAATCTGATCCTCTAACACCTGTCCCTGCTGAACTGAACATGCACTGACATGCAACTGAGTTAACGGATGTATTCTTTAGTTGCATTATGAGTTAATAATTAGTTTAACAACTCATTATTAGTCTATTTGCAGTTAGACTAATTACAACTAGTTTAACCAAGTCAAACTAAACACAACTCCATCAACTCCACCAAACTCAACTGATTGAGTTCTAACTGAAGTCATGCATGCAACAACTCAACTGACCCATAAAGAAAAGGTATTTTTTTCTGACAGTTGCATGTGCCACATTTGTAGCTCAAACTGAAGTGCTCCAAGAGAATAAGATAAATTTTATAGTCTAAATATTATTATAAGGCAATAATATTTGACTTTTCTATTTTTGACAGCCAATCTAAAAATAGACTTTGATCACTCTTGCTGTGATCACTCCAGCTGTGATCACTCATGCTATGATCATCCCTGTTGTGGTCACTCCTGCTGTGATCATACCTGGTGTGGTCGCTCCTGCTGCGATCATCCCTGCTGTGATCCAAAAAAAGAACTTGCGCCGTAATTTGCCTGCAGGCCTACTTAGTAAAGGCAACTCTTTTCACTAAACTCCATCATCTTGTTGCAATCTCAACATTTTGTACCTGTAGGTTTAGCTTCACATGAAACCGTGTTTGGCTTTTGAGACAAGCAAGGTCAAATACAAGAGGACTTGTAAAACTATCAAAAATTGGTTATATGTTTTCCTCTCTCTTTATGAAGGGCTTGTTGTCTTCAATGGATGATACACTCATGGAAAATATGTTTTGTTCAGACTGAGTCTTGGTGAAAACACAATGCTTTCACTTTCAACTAGTACTGCCTACTCTTATTGGTTTTCTATATTCGGTTAACCCTTGTCAGCTCAGTCAAGTAGAATAAGGTGAGGGGAAGACCTTAACAAGTATGTCACAGGTATATATAACATACTTGTCTGAAGGGACAACCTCTTATTCTCTCAATAAGTCAGGATCCCTCTTCCACCTCATGAAAAACAAATAATTGCCTACGCACAATTCTTGAAAATGAAAAAACGAAGAAAAAAAATAACAATATTAAAATGAAGGAAAAAGAGGAGAAAGGATTCTTTGGCAGAGAAGCGATTCTTGTGTTCCAGCGTGACTCTATCGGGGTACTACCTAGGCCTTCTAGAAGTGGAGCAACACTAGAGATTCAACTAAAACTCTGATAGTTATATTACTTGTGCACCAATATACCCCTCATCCCTAATCAAAACAACTCAATTGACTTGGGTTGGTATGTGTGTTGACCGATTAAGAGAATGACAGGGACTATATCTTTAACTCAATCTAGTGTATAAGCCATGATGATTAAAGACTCTAACAATACTTCTGGAGGAGTTAGACTCACTTTACACGAAACAGGTACATACAGAGATCTGGAGTTCTACTAGTGTGTCGCCAATGTTGTAGCGACTACAAACACCCTCCAAAATTTTTCCTTAGCTTTGTTTGGGAGCCTCCCTACCAAAATCCTAAGCAGCTTGTCTTGCATTTCCCAGGTACTTGTGTTTTTAGTTGAGCTTATCTTAGGGTTTACAACTTGTCTTTTCTAACTTGTCTTATTTTCTAACCACAAGCTAACCTCTCGTGACTTGGTCTGAACCTGGTTCTTGCGTTGACTTGGAAAAATGCATAGTCCTATAGGGAAACTTTCTCTGCTCTTAGTAATTGCACAAAACAACCCAGCATTGAGCTTTGGCTCAAGAATTGCGAAGACCCAGCTGACATCTTGTCTGTAGTTGGGAAACTGTGGAGAGCATGAGAGGTGATGAGCCCCAAAAATGCGTAACTTTATGGGCTCATTTTGCCTATTATTCTCATTTAATCCACCATTCTCCATAGTTTTATGCATGATTTTGAATATATTTATGTTAATTGAGTGGATGGGAATAGTCACCTGACCACAAAGTCTAATACGTGCTTATTGCAGATTTTTGGACATTTTTTGACCAAGATCAGGCATTTATGAGAAGATTGGCAACCAAATACGAAGGAATAGGGTTGAGGATTTATAGGAGGGGTGTCTCCTACACTAAATGGCCCCTTCCTCGAGTTCTCCACCTTTAACTCAGAGTTCAACAGCCCACCAAAGATGATTTCAAAGGGCAGTCGAGCAGGTCTAGTGAAGTGGCTAATTAACTACAGTTTTGGGCATCCAAGCTCCTAAAGTTAAGGAGGACTGTTGGGAGTCCTCATTTGCATAAGTAGGAAGGCTTCAATCCTTGGTAGTTTAGCTATTAAACAGTTTATTTTTTGCACTTTAGTGCGGCTCTGCATTAAACTCATTTTCGAGCTCTTTCTGTAAACAGTTTTGTGACATGACAATTATTTTTTGATTGATGAATATGAATTCCGCTTTCCACCAGCTTTGAGATTTCTTAGGAGGCTGTAGCTCTTGGGGCTGGACCCAACCCAAGTGCCCAGTACCTCCTTTGTGTACTTTTATGTGTTTTTCTTGCATTCATAAAATGATTTCTGTTATTTAGGTTAAAATCTTGCTTTGTTACTTAGGTTGTTTTTGATGATTAAGATAGTTGTTCATGCTTCAAGTTGATTTGATAGTTTGATAATATAAAATATCCAAAAAAAGGCTACGAAGCAATCCTTGATCTCCTTTCTCCCTCCTTGGGGCCGTGAATTGAGACCAAGGCACACTTGCTGCCACAAAAACATTGTTTTTGCCTTCCAATGCAATTGCTAGTGTTAGGTTTTAAGTTGGAAAAGTTGATATCAGTTGTGTGTTCATGATTATATCTGTCCTTGCTTAGTTTCCATAGCTTTCTTGCATGATTTCCTGTCTATAAACTTCTGTTCATCATGTTTCTTGTTTCTAGGTCAGAATTAGGTCAAAGTAGATAAATCTTTTCTTTTTAGCCTTTGCTTGAATAAGTCTCGGAAAGAAATGTGCAGAATGCCTGTAAGGCACTCCAACCTACTCTTCCTCCATCATACAACCTACTCCAGTCTCTCTCTCAAGATTTCCTTCACCCATTCGCCATACTTTCCCAACTTGCCCTAATTTCTACATTTTTGTGCAACATTGCTTCCTTCATCCTTGAACAGATCCAACCATCTTCATCACTCCTAAGCTTCATCTACCAGATCCTAGACCCCTTAACATCCTTATCCATATTTCATTCCCACTTTCCCACCGTTTTTCCACCATCAACCCTCTAAAATCCACTTTCGGCCTGTTCCTATATAACTTCCTGTAGAACTTCCTATACATCCCTTGCAGACTTCCTATAGAAGTTCACGCGAGCAGTTTTTCGAGATATGATCACTGTGGAATTCTCTAGAAGGGTGCTAGGGACCCCTAAGGCCCTCTTCTCACCTTCCCAACCTCCTGCAAATGTCCACTCCATTTCCTTTCGCCAATAAACATCTGCACAATCAAAAATAATTAAAACACATGCATAATAATTCTGCATAAAATTAATCAAAAATACAAAAAGATGATTCTTCTACATTTTCCTTTAGAATTAGCTTAACCACATGCATCTTACCTTTCCAAGAGTCCATGGCATCCATTTCAGCGGCTTTCATCTCTTTTCTTGCACAAGGTTAGTCGGTAAACTAGACTAGCCTCTTTTGAGTTAGCTTTCATCCATCACAATTAAAAGCTTCTTCTGGGAACTCATAGAAGTTGGCTTAAGCTCCTAGTGAACTTGTGTTAGTTGATCAAGTGACAACCTGCAGTAAGAGCTAGTACTTGTGCATACAACACCGTCACTTCCAAGTTTGCTACGAACTACCGGGTTGATAAAAGTAAAGTAGGGAGTCCCAAGAGTTGCAACAACATTTCTGCAATACTGGAGCTCACCATCTTTTTGTCGCCGTTGCCGGGGAAGTGTCAGAGTATTTGTGATTATTGTTTTTCTTCTATTTTCTACTGCAACATTCTACTAAATAGTTTATTTCAGCAAGCGTAGACTAGACATTTCCTGCTTTCACTTCAATTCCACAATTTCAATTCTGCAAGTGTAGCTTAGCATTTCAATTCTGCAAGCGTAGATTAGAATTTCAATTCTGCAAGCGTAGATTAGCATTTCAGTTCTGTAATTTCATTTTAGCAACATAGATTAGTCATTTCCCGCTTTTATTTCAATTCTACAATTTTCATTCCAACAAGGTTTATTTTAGTTAATTGCAATTTGTTGTTCAATCAATTTCAGTTTTGCAGGTACAAGAAGAAAAAAACAAAAATGAACCAAAAATATTTCATTTCATGCCTTGTAGGAATAGACAATTCAGGAAAATTCCTACCCAACACCTCCACCACATCACTGAGTCACCCTTCTCTCTTCTTTGGTGGCAGTGATCTAGAAGAACCTATAGGTGAACCTCTAGAGATATACGAAGATCCTATAACAAAATAAGAGCAAGAAAACATTCCTCATGAGACCATGGCTGAACACAGAAATGGTATAGGAAATGAGGAGAGAATAGAAGGCACCTTTCCCATTCGAGAGACCAATGGGGACACAAAAATGAAAAACATAAGTCCCTCAACCTTACCTCACTTCCATGGATTGACCACTAAAGACCCTGATACCTTCTTGTTTGAGTTTGATGTCCTTTTTCGAACTCATGACTATGCAGAAGACGAGCAAAATTTAAAATTCTTTCCCTCTACCCTCAAGGATGCAGCACTACACTGGTTCATGGGGTTACTTGGAAGCAGTATCACAACTTGGGCTTAGATGCAGTAAGCCTTTAACAACAAATACCGGGATTACTGTAGGTCAAAGGAAACAAAGGGAGAAATGTTTCAGATGACCATGGGAAGTGATGAATCTTTAGAAGACGATGAAGAGAGGTTCCAACTCAATTATAAAATGGCCAGGTGCACACTTGACCCTGAATCTCTGAAGCTGGTTCTACCCTGAGGAGTCCCTGAAAACCTTTTAGATACCCTCCATTTGCTGGCTAGGGGAGACATCTATCAGCTACCTTATGATGACATAAAGACTATGTTTAGGAACCATTCTAGGGTAGCCTAGAAAAGAGGTAGGGGGAGTCAACTCTCAGCCAGTACCACCTTATCCAAAAACGAGTTTGCAAATCATATGGAAGACCTCAAAAGTGAGGTGAGATAGACCATTGCCATGCAAATCGATACCTTCTGAATCCAACAGAAGCAAGAGGAAGATGAGAGGTCTTTGGCCATATTTTGTCCCAGACGCACCAGGAAGCATCCTAGGAACGAGTGTCCATTGTACTCCGTAGAGGTGTGTTTCATTTGTGAGGTAGACCATCCTACAAATCAGTGCACTTCCTTACCTGGATTTAAAGCTATGTACCAAGGGGCTGAAGGAGTCACTAAACCACTCTACTTCAACAACCAAAGGAGGCCACATGGACCCAGACTTTACCAGCAGGGAATGCAAGGGACATCCTAGACTTATTACAACCCCAATCAATCTACTCACATACCTTCTTGGGGTCCCCCTGCTCATCCTTCCTGGTCCACACCCCCTCCTTGGTTGTATCCATCTCAATACCATACTCAAGCTGCTGCTCATTCATTTCATTCTCATGTTCAGCCACAACCTCAGTAGAATGCACCTCATCAGGGGTGGAGGCCTCAATACAACTCTCCTCCCGCTCTTTTTCCTCCACCACCTGCTCAACCACAACCATTACCTCCTGCTCCTCCAAGACAACCTCAAATACATGCTCAACTGAACCCAAAACCCAATAACTGGCAGGCCCAACAAGTATATACTAGAGAGACAACATGCCCTACCTATGATGTGGAGATTCAGGAGATCAACCTATGATCTGGGAAGGTCCTCCCAGACAGCCAACCTCCTCCTAAGGAGGGTGAAGAAGAGAAACAAGAAAGTGAACCCAAAGCCATTCCACCCTTTCCTAAGAGACTAACTGGAACCACGCAACCAAACCCAGAAGAGACTAAACTTCTGGGAGAACTTAAACAGTTATGTGTAAAAATACCACTTCTCCAGGCCATAAAGGATGTACCAATCTACAACAAATTGATCAAAGAAAAGTGTTTCAAGCACCCAAGCAGGCGCAAGAGAGATGCCCCAACTATCAATGTCATAGGACAATTGTCTGACCTAATGTTGGGACAAGTAATATGTCCAAAATATCTGGACCTAGGAGTCCTGTAGTCGATGTCCACATCAATGGCACCATAATCCCCCACACCCTGATTGATCTAGGGGCTGCCATTAATGTGATGACCAGGGACACCATGCTCAAACTAACCCTTCAGGGATCCCTAAGAAATACCTCAACAGTACTGCAGTTACCAGACTGCTCCACCGTGACCCTCAAGGGGATTGTGGAAGATGTCATGGTCTCCATTGATTCTTGGGAGTACCCTGTGGACTTCTTGGTCCTTCAGCCAGAGGCAAAGCTCATTGGGTACCCCCTCATCTTGGGAAGGCCTTGGTTAGCTACTACATATGCTTACATCAGTTGTCAAGCTGGGAGCATGAACATTAAGAATGGGCATATGTCCAAATAGCTAGTCCTATATCTTCCTGCCCAACCTCTGCTAGGACATGACTTACCTCTCCAGTTGGAGGAGGAAGATGAGGATGAAGTCTACTCTGCACCATTGTGCACAGTGGAGGCCACCAGGGGAGGTCCTTAAACCGAGGATGACTTATTGATAATTTGATTCAAAATCCACCTCCCAGCGTGCTGGCCTTAGAAGAGCTGGTAAAATACACCCAAGCCAGTGCTTTAGTGGATCTCTGTGTGGCTGATTTGACCTCTCTCCAAATTAAGAATGTGGAATTTGGCCCTCAACGAACCTTGAAGATCAACTCATCCCTATCCCCCTCTCAAGAGAAGGAGATGTGTAGCTTATTGAACAACCATTTAGATGCTTTTGCTTGGAACTATAAGGAGATGAAAGGAGTCCACCCTTCAGTTTGTACCCATCACATTTACATTAAAGAGGATTGTAAACCAGTCAAGTAGCCTCAGAGGAGAATGAATCTAGCCCTTAAGGACATTGTCAAAGAAGAACTGCAAAAGTTGTTGGATGTAGGATTCATCTACCCCATCTCTAACAGTGAGTGGATTTCTCCTTTGGTGCTTGTGCCCAAGAAAAACGGGAAGTGGAGAATCTATGTAGATTATCGAGAACTTAACAAAGCTACTAAGAAGGACCATTTCCCTTTGCCTTTCATAGATCAAGTGTTAGATGGCCTGGCAGGGAAGAAGTTCTTTTCCTTGCTAGATGGGTTTAGCGGGTATAATCAGATCCAAATTAGCCCAGAAGACCAAGATAAGACCACTTTCACTTGTCCATGGGGTACCTTTGCCTATCGGGTCCTTTCCTTTGGGTTATGTAACGCTCCTGCCACTTTCCAGAGAGCAGTACTGAGCATATTTGTTGATCTGGTTCATGATTCGATGGAAATCTATATGGATGACTTTACCCCTTATGGTTCTAACTTCCAAGAATCTCTGACTAACCTGAGGAAAGTTTTAGCCAAGTGTATTGAAATGAACCTATCCCTCAGTCCTGATAAATGTGAATTCCTAATGACTGAAGGGATCGTGCTAGGTCATACAATTTCTCAACAAGGATTACAGGTGGATCCCAGCAAGATTGCTATCATCCAAAGGGTCCCACCTCCTCAAAAGGTAAGAGATGTTTGGAGTTTTCTAGGCTTAGCGGGATATTATAGAAGATTCATTAAATATTTCAGTAAGCTAGCCTCTCCATTGTTTGGTCTTTTGGGGAAGGATGTTGAGTTTATATGGACAGAAAACTGTCAAGAGGCTCCGGATGTGTTGAAAGGTAAACTGGTAACTGCCCCAATCTTGAGAGGTCCAAACTGGGCCCTAGCTTTCCACATTCACACAGATGCCTCAAACAAAGCCATAGGAGCAGCCTTAGGACAAGTTGAAGAGAAGCTACCGTATGCCATATATTTCGTCAGTAAAAACCTGTCCAAGGCAGAGTTAAACTATATTATAACCAAAAAAGAGCTCCTGGCTGTAGTCCATTACCTAAACAATTTCAGACACTACATCACTGGCTATCAAACATTTGTGCATTGATCATGTTGCAATTAGGTATTTGATGAATAAACCTGATGTAAATTCTTGTATCATTAGATGATTACTTTTATTGCAGCAATTTGATTTGACCATTGTT
This sequence comes from Pinus taeda, assembly GCA_000404065.3. Lineage (NCBI taxonomy): Eukaryota > Viridiplantae > Streptophyta > Pinopsida > Pinales > Pinaceae > Pinus > Pinus taeda. Next base: position 62,348 of record APFE030268447.1, on the reverse strand, counting down.
GATAAGTCAGGTAAGGAAAATGTTGTTGCTGATTTTCTGTCTAGACTAGATTTACCTGTAGGCGAAGAAGGGATGGTGGATGATCAAATGCTAGATGAACACCTATTTTCTATTTCAGTACTCTCTCCATGATTTGCTGATATAGCAAATTATTTGGTTTCAACTCAGTTCCCACCATACCTGTCCTCAAAAGAGAAGAGCAAGATCGTGAGGAGAAGTGCCCCATTCACTTGGATTGGGGGCAATCTTTTTAAACTTGGCCCAGATCAAATTTTGAGGCAGTGTGTCAGGGAGGAGGAAGTTTTGACATCCTCCCAAACTGTCATGATGGGCCCTGTGTGGGCCACTTTACAGCAAAGAGAACTGCTTTTAAGATTTTGCAGGCATGCTACTATTGGCCCACTCTTTATCAAGATGTCAGAAGATACATCAGCCAATGTGACCAATGTCAAAGGATGGGGAAACCGACTCCAAGGGATCAGATGCCCCTACAACCTTAAGTGACTTTTGAGCCATTTGAGAAGTGGGGCATGGACTTTGTGGGTCCTATCAACCCTCCTTCAAAACAGAAGTCTTACATCATTGTGTGCATGGACTACCTGACGAAGTGAGTAGAAACAAAGGCAATCAAGGCAGCAACAAAAGAAAAAGTAGCTGAGTTTTTGACGGAAAATATCTTTTACAAATTTGGCTACCCAAGAGAATTAGTCACAGATCAAGGAAGTCAGTTTACCTCTAACCTGATTGAAGACCTGCTCACTCATCACAAGATTAAGAAAAAAACTTCCACCCCTTATCATCCGCAACAAAATGGATAGGTGGAAGTCACTAACAGAGCTTTGGAAGAGATTTTAACTAAAGTGGTGAGCAACAGTAGAAAGGATTGGGCAGACCGATTGGTTGAGGCCACCTAGGCTTATAACGCTACGTAGAAAACTACAACAAGTTTCACACCCTATGAGCTGGTCTACGGGAAGAAGGCTTTGTTTTCCATAGAAGTTGAATATAACACATTGAGGTTGGTAGCTCAGCTGGACCTAGATCTCAGCCATGCACAAAAAGAAATATTGCTTCAGCCAAATGGATTAGATGAACAAATAATGAAAGCCCTTCTCCACTCAGAGGTAGTCTAACTTCAAAGAAAAATATGGCATGACCAGCACCTCAAAGAAAAGCAATTTCAGCCAGGAGATTGAGTGTTGTTATATGATTCAAGGTACAAGGATTTCAAGGGAAAGCTGAGGACAAGATCACTGGAAACATATACAGTGGAGAAATGCAATGACAATGGTTCAGTTGTCATCGGGACCATTGATGAAGAAGCCATCCCCATGCTCGTCAATGGGCATCGATTGAAAATCTACAAGAAGCCCCTTTCAAAGTATGAGTTCATTGAAACTCTGGGTAAATCAGTGCTAGTAGTGGAGCAAGTCCCTGTCCCCAGTCCACCTACACCATGAGAAAAAAAAATACCTGAAAAAAACACAGAAAAGGAATAAAAGATCTTTGGGTGAAAAATCTTGGAGGCGCCTAGGGAAGACAATGAGGGTGAAAACCTCTTGGAAGCACCCCAGCTGTCTCAGACAAAAAAAAAAAGGAAGAAGAAGAAGAAGGAGGAAAAATAAACCTAATTTCTGTTGAATAAATTGCAAGTTACAGGAAGGTCATTACAGGTTTTAGGAGGATAACACAAGACATAGACAGAGGACATGACCAGGCTGCATGCATCCCTCACAATCCATTCCTCCATGACCATTACCCTCTCCTAAGATTTGGTCTCATTCGAGCTAATATTTCACCTTCTACAGGAAATTATGTATCTTCTACAGGAGGATCCTGTAGAATCTACGGAAAAGCCAGAATTAATCCTAGAAGAGGACCTGAGGGTTGGGAATCTGTCTACAAGGCCTGTAAACCTCCCTGCTTCCATCCATCGCCATATTTCGCCCTTTTTCCATCTCTATACACCTCCATGGCATTCGTTTTTATGTCCCTGCATAGTCACACACAGAAATCTTGTTTCCTTCATGCTGCAAACAAACAAACAAAAAATTTACGAATCAAAGCAATAGTTTTTTCCACTCACCATACCTAATACCTTCCATCTAGATTCCTTATCAGCCAAGACCCTCATCAGCAGTTGCATCCCTACTCGTTTTAGCTTGAATTTCAGAAGGATAAGCGGCTGCAGGAAATCCTACAGGATTCCTGTAGCAGTTGATCCCTCTGAAAGACATACTCCAGAGATAGGGATAGCAAAGTATGGCACATAACACATGCATGGAGCTCTATTTGAATGTGTGAACATCAACAACCTCTCGAACCTGAGCATGCAGAGCGCAAGCAGCTACAACAATGAATAAATGGGTTCCAACATCCGAAATATGCATAACACAGCCGCAACTGCACAAGTAAGTGCCTAAACCTATTCCTCAATTACATGAATCATATTTTAAGTCTACATTACTATGGGAATGGTTCGGATTGAACGGAATCAGTGGCTAGTTAACTAGCTATCCTCGGCTAGTTACACATCCTCGTGGCATCCAAACGAGCCCCGTCAAATTCAAAACTGTCGGTAAGATACGTAGCCAGAACGTGTGCTATGTCCATTCAGTAAGAAATATTCGGGATTGGTAGTGGTGGCGGAAAATAACGGGAGAAGGGTGGTGATGGCCATCAAACAACATGTAGAAACATTATGACTATGACGTCAGATCAACGGTCCGGTCCAGCCACCTCATCTCCTCCCCACGAATCACGCCCGTAGTTAAAAGGTAGCTCAGTTGGAACATTCACCACCCTTTTTTCATTCTGCATTCACGATGTCCTCGACTGAAGTACGCATCTACCACTTCCAGAGCAGCTAACCAGTCATCCTCCACCAGTTTTCTGCCTGTTTTTGAAAATCTCCCACCTATCGAGCTCTGCAAGAAGCACAGGTTCATTCTATAAGAGCCAGGAGATTTCTACAAGAAGGGTTCTACAGGAAAGGTAGAGTACAGCTCTCCAAAAAGGAAACTTGGGATTTTTTTCAAAATTCAAGCTCAAAACGAGGTAGGCTCAGGAAAACCTCTCTGTGCATGGTTTGTTTGAGTAGGGTGGTGAATTGAACACGGCAGTAGATTGAAAAAGAGAGTGAAAGTCTGTCTGTACATTGAAAAAGTGAAAGTTTACTTGCATATGTCCCTAAGTCCACACAGTTTCTTTTCTCTCTGTATCCGAAATCTCCTCATCCTTTTTCAAATTCTCTTGTAAGAAAGATACATGCAGCAGTAAAGGCCAGCCGATGTGTGTGTGTGAAAAAAAGAATGTGCCTATCTATCTACGTGCTGAGAAAAGAACCTGTGTCCTTATCCTTTGTTCTGTAGAAAAAATTAATTCTTCTCAAAAACAAAAAGTCAAATTCAGGGTGACAGCAGTTTAAAACAAGGGAATTATTTCCATTTGATGTTGTAAAGAAACACACGGCAAACTCCTTCTCGGGTTCAGAAAAAAACCGAATTCATCTATCCTCTATTTCAGTGATTGATTGTTTTTTCCCACCTGAGCATTTTCTTTTCTGGTTAAAACACAAAAAGAGCATTCAACACCATGCTAGGAGGATTCATAAGGAAAGAACCCTTAAACTCTAGCAAATTGCACGAGCACCCTGAGGTGGTGGACCTTTTCACCAGGGCAAACTGGATATCCTTCTTTGACAAAATTCAGGGTTATGATGAGAAGATAACTGAAGAGTTTTTGATGTCCCCGAGACCACATTCGAAGACACATGCCACAGTTAGTTTTAGGGGTTTGACCCTAGAACTTACACCTGATCTCATCAGTAGAATTACTGGTCTACCATTTGGGCTTCCTTGGAGCAAAGAAGAGAGATCATTGGGACAAGTTGCTAAGAAAACATTTTTTCTGCCTGAGGAGCACCCTGTAGAAGATAAAAATGGGGTCAGAAGGACAAGCTTGCCTCCTCTCTGGACTGAAGTTAATTATCAAATAATGAAGTATATCACATGTGAAGGGAGGTTCAGCATCATTTATGGATATCATTTCAGGTTGTTACATGAATTAAGGTATGGGATGGACTTGCCTCCAGCCAGAAAACTTAGCATCCCATATTTCCTCCTTCAGTCCTTAATTGAATGTGGTACAAAGCTAAATGAAGGGGTCCCAGATCAATTGGCCCACCATGGGCTCATCAAACTGTTGGTGGAAGATGCTTTGCACACCTATACTATCCCCATCGCTTGGGAAATCTTTAGAAATATGTCCAGGGATGATGACATCAGAATTTTGGCTGAGAACATCAGCCCATCCAACAATGATGAAGGGGAGCAAACTGAAGAAATTGAGAAGAACAATGATAAGGGAGCACATGACATTCAAGCAGAAGGAAAAACAGAGGAAGAACAGAAGGAAAAAGAGGAATTTGACAAGACTACTAAACCTAAAATAGATAAGGAGACAACAGCAAGAACAAAGAAGGGAAAAAGGACACTGATTGGAAAGAAAAAGGCCAAGAAAGCCTAAAATAATACTGCCACAACCAAAGTCGACACCCAACAAAAGAAGGAAAAGGCACACCCTGAGATATCACTGACACAGGCAGAAATAGTGGGCAAAGATATTTCTACAGGAAGCGAAGGAAAAGAATAGCAGGAAGAGAAATCCCCTGAAACATTGGCAAGGGAAGCAACAATTGTGCTTGTTGCATTAAGCACACCTACAAAACAAAAAGGGAAAAGAAAAAGGAAAACCTCCATGTACTTTCAAGCCAAAAGAAGCACAAGGATGAAAATGGGGAAACCCCAACCACCATCAAAGGAACTAATTGTCATTGAGGACAAACCCACTAAAAATAAGGAAGAGTCTCCTTCCAAGATACCCATGACCTATGAAAGAGGAAGCCCAAAAACCTCCACATGGAAACAGAAAATTAAGTTGATGGATTCAAAGGTAGTTCTACAGGAGGCTAAAACATCTCTATAGAAAACTCTAGCCAAGTTAAAAGAAACTGAGAAATTGGAAGAGGGGGCAGCGAAACAATCACAAGAAGCAGACAAGCCCAAGGAGATACTTGAACCAAGCCCTCAGCCTAGTTTGGGCTCATATTACAACTTGTTAGAAAGTGGGAAGATCATCCCACAAAAGTTTCTGTTGGAAATAATACTGAGAGGGGGGGTGAATCAATATTATCTGGTCAATTATTTTATTTTTCAAACCCAGAACATATACGCTACTTCAATTAGAGAAAATTGCGTATATATGCAACTACAGATAAGGAAACCCACGTATACCATACAGACTTATAATTTAAAATATTCTACAGATGTTTAACATTAATCTGTGCATCAGAATCATATAAACAGTAACCAGGAACAGAAAAATAGAGCAGAAGACAATCACACACAAGAACACAAGATATAAAGTGGAAACCCAATGTGGGTGAAAACCACATGCTGCAATATGTCTCTATCTTTTTAATTAGAAACTTCTTTTTACAATGATTCTGTACTGGTGCGGTCCTTTACCAGTACGCAGGCTGCTACCTATAGAGACCTGGAAGGGAGCTACAACCCCCTTAGTTCTTGTACTAGTTGAGATACTAGTACACAGGCTGCTACCTGTAGAAGACTACAACCTTCTCTTCCTTCCAGGGACCACGTTTCATAAATTTGCAGACTGGATCCACAAATAACATCAAACATCAAGAATTTCTGCATATACGTGACTTTCCCTTACAAGAACAGCGTGTATACGCGCCTTCGCTTCATTGAACCTCCGTACAGATCTATAAATTCATTCTTTCAAACATTCATATATTAGTTAGCCCAGATTATCAGATTTATAGATCAAGCATGCGCCACATATCACAGATCAAAATCATATAGAGATACTACTATTCTAGCCTTAATATTTTGACCCATCAATAGAACTTATAATTCTCCTTCCGCTCAGGTTCCTTCTTCATTCAGATCTAGATCTGCACCATAACCCAATCACAGTATTCCAGATCTAGCACTTTATCAGATATTCAATAATTCAAAAGATGCCTTGCCAAATGATCTCCTTCCTCTTTTATAGCCTTAGGCCTTTGACAATACCATGGACCAAAAACCATAACAATTCAATACCATGGACCCAATACTTGGGATCAACACTTATGACGAGATACCATGGCCCAAAACCATAGGTTCAAATACCAAGGACTAAATACCACGGACCAAAACCATAGAATCAAAAACTATTGAACTAATACCATGAACCAACCATAAGATTTCCCATGTGCGTGCACTTTTCTCTGCATGAAAGTGCGTGAACATTTCTCTTCATGAAAGTGCGTGAACTTTTCTCTGCATGAAAGGAACTTTTATCTGCATGAAAGTGCGTGAAATTTTCTCTGCATGAAAGGAACTTTTCTCTGCATGAAAGTGTGTGAACGTTTTTCTGCATGAAAGGAACTTTTCTCTGCATGAAAGTGCGTGAACGTTTCTCTGCATGAAAGGAACTTTTCTCTGCATGAAAGTGTGTGAACTTTTCTCTACATGAAAGTGCGTGAACTTTAGGTTCGCACCTGCAGAACGAGAAAATAACTTTGTTGCACTATAATTTATCATCTGAGAAGAGTGGGTTGCCATCAAGTACAACATATGTATCATAATGCCAACAATCTCCCCCTTTGGACTTGATGGCAACAACAACAACCAATCACTCTCCCCCTTTGACATCAAGGGAAAAGTGGGGGACTACCATACTCCCCTTGAGTACCTGCTGAAGACTCTGAACGAGCTCCCCCTTTGTATATGCTCTGTGCTGAAATGTTGTCTGCAAACAGATGTTCTACAAGAAAGAACATGACTCCATACATTATAAGTAACCTTCCTATCTTCAAGACTTATACATACATCCATCTCCCATCCAAGTGGGAATACACAAGATAAACAAAACTCATTCATCCCAGGCATAGTGGGGAAACCAAAATAGGCCGTTACATGACCTTGATATGAAAAGTACATGACATAGAGACAAGAACAACTATCAGCAGAATCAACCTTCAGACCAGCACACATTGATCTATTCCACCAGAAAACTCTTGAGAAATCAAACCAAGGACTTCTAAGATAATGCCAACAATGCATCATTAGAAGAATATATGCTCCCCATAAACCTATGCCAGATAATCTCTGATAGACCCATTCGAACCACATAGACTGGCAAATGTACGTGTATCCACCTGCATACAAGATTCAACAGTAGGATGATGCATCAACAACCCCCAGCTTCTGTCTGAGGTATTCAAATGTCTCCCAGGGCAATGGTTTGGTGAGTATATCAGCAACTTGTTCCTTGGAGGGAACATACTCCAATTTGGCCTTTTGTTCCAACACTTGTTCCGAGAGAAAATGATACTTGATTGGTATGTGCTTGGTCTATGAATGCATGACTGGGTTCTTTGAAATGCTGATTGCACTTGTATTATCACATAATATGGAGATAGGTGGAGTACAAGTGATTTGAAAATCCTGCAAAGTTTGCATCATCCAAAGGAGTTGTGTGCAACAAGATGCAGCAGCCACATATTCTGCTTCAGCTGTAGATAAAGCAATCGAACTCTTGTTTCTTGCTGAACCAAGATACTAATCTGGAACCCATAAAGAATGCACCCCCACTAGTGCTTTTTCTGTCATCCACGCTTCCAGCCCAATCTGCATCTGTATAAGCATGAAGAGTGATATCTGTACCTCTAGGATACCATAGACCATATTTTTGAGTTCCTTAAAGATACTTGAAAATTCTCTTTACTGCCTGAAGATGCGTCTCCTTTGGATTTTCCTGAAATCTTCCAACTATTCCTACTGCATGCATGATGTCCGGTCAGGTACCTGTCAAATAAAGTAGACTTCCAATCATAGATTTGTAGGTTGGTTGATGTACTGCTGCAGATTCATCATTTGCACTGAGGCTACAACCTGTGACCATGGGTGTACCTATTGGTTTTTCATCTTCCATGCCATATTTATTCAAGATCTGTTTGAGATACTTGGTTTGAGATAAAAATATTCCTCCTTCCTTTTGTTGGATTTGCAAACCAAGGAAATATGTCAGTTCTCCCAGCAGGGACATTTCAAATTCTTTTTGCATGACCAAGGCAAAGCTTTGACTCATCTATTCTTCATTGCTGCCAAAAATAATGTCATCTACATACACAACAAGTATTAGCAATTTGTCATTTTCAATTTTTATATAAAGATTGCTATCTATTGATCCTTTTGAAAAACCTTGTTGATGAAGGTATTTGTCCAAACAATAGTACCAAGCCCTTGGAGCCTATTTAAGACCATAGAGATCCTTCTTAAGTCTGCATACAAGTTTTGGATCATTTCCAAGAATGAATCCATCTGGTTGCTCAATGTACACTTCTTCTTCTAAGTCTCCATTCAGAAAGGCAGATTTCATATCCATTTGAAATACTTTGAATTTCTGAAAGCTAGAGAGAGCAAGGAACATTATGATGGCCTCAAGTCTAACAACGGGAGCAAAAGTTTCTTCAAAGTCTATTCCTTCTTATTGAGCATACCCTTTACAAACAAGTCTAGCCTTGTTTCTAACAACTTCCCCATTTTCATTCAACTTGTTTTTGAATATCCATTTTATCCCTATGACATTCTTATCTTTTGGTCTAGGAACCAAATCCCAAGTGTTGTTCTTTTCAATCTGCTCAAGTTCATCATCCATTGCCTTGACCCAGCATTCATCTTTGCATGCCTCTCTTACATTTGTGGTTCAGTGGAGGAAAGTAATGCCAAATAGCTTGAAGCTTCTGCAATTGTTCTTCTTGTTTGTATTCCTACCTCTTTTTGCCCCAAAATTTGAGATTCTAGATGATTCTTCTGAACGTACCTGCATGGAGTCTTTTCTTCTATCCTTATTTGTTCTTCAGGATCCTCATGGGTTTCTTCTTCATACGTTTCTTCTTCATCATGAATCTGATTTGATGTTGATGGATAGCCCTCATCATCTTCGAAATCTTTAGATCTTACCTGCCTAGGAGTGTTTTGTTCTTCATCAACCACTACATCAATACTTTCAACAATTTTTCCAAGCCTTTTATTATAACACTTGTATGCTTTGTTGTGGGGAGAGTAACCAAGGAGAATGCCTTCATCTGCTCTAAGTTCAAACTTGCCAAGATGTTCATCAGTATTTTTGATATAGCATTTGCTTCCAAACATTTTGAAATATTTTACCGAAGGAGTCTCACCATACCAGAGCTCATGAGGGGTTTGAGTGTTGTTCACCCGGACATTTGTTTTCTTAAGAATAACAACTATAGCAAATGCAGCTTCACTCTAGAAAGTTGCGGGAGTTACAGACTCATCAAGCATAGCACGAGCCATTTGTTGAACTGTTCTGTTCATCCTTTCAAATACTCCATTTTGCTGAGGAGTCCTAGCTATAGATAATTCTCTTCTTATTCCATGTTCTTCGCAAAAATCGAAAAATTAATTTGAGGTAAAATCCCCACCTCTGTCAGACCTGAGGCATTTAATTTTGTGACCTGATTCGTTTTCACCAAATTTTTGAAGGATTTGAATTTTTCGAAGGCTTCATCTTTGTGCTTCATTAGTCCTATCCAAACCATCCTTGAATAGTCTTCAATGAATAATATAAAGTATTCTTCTCCCCGAGGTGACCTTTTCCTAGATGGACCACATACATCAGTATGGACAAGCTCAAGTGGTCTGCTAACTAATCCTTCCTTCTCAGGGAAGTTAGTTCTAGTTTTCTTACCAAACTGACATGATTTTCATATTGTATTATCTGGAATTCTGATGTCTGGAAGACCACGAACTGCCTGGTATTTGCATGCTTTCCTTATCTGTGAGAAGCTTAGACGCCCCAACCTCCGGTGCCTAACCAGTGTTCATCATTCTTCCTCAGATAGCATTGTTGTTGTCCTTCTTTGAATATGTATAAATTATTTGGAGTTCTTATGCCTTTGATCACTGTTTCTCCTGTATCAAGGTCACGAACACTACATCCATTTGATTGAAATATTACCTATGTTCCTTGATCGCACATCTGACTGACACTCAATGGATTATGCTTTAAGCCATCAACATACATAACACTTCCTGCTTTGACTTTTTCTTTTAAAAGAATAGAACCTTTACCTTTTATGAGTGCATGGGTGTCATTTCCAAATGAGACCTTCTTCTCCTTCTCCAAGGCACTATATGACTGAAGTTTTTCTTTATCACCTGTCATATGTTTTGAACATCCACTGTCGATGTACCATTGATTTTCTTGCCCTTATGCATATAAGGCTCTACCACATCTTTCTGGTTGTGGTTCTTTCATTCTCCATGTTTTGATATTTGAGGCTTGCTCCTTCTGAGTTGCCTGCCGAAACCTGCTCTTGCATTTAGAATCTTCATGACCAAAATTATTACAAGTAGAACATTCTATTTCATTTTCAAGAGCAGAAAAGTTGTTGTAGGTCCTTTTCATGATCCCAGTCATACTCCTCTATTTTTTAGTTTCTCTAGTCATGATAGTTTGTAGGCAACACACTGAGTTGTTTTGTGTCCAAAGTTGTGACAAGAGAAACATTGGCCATTGAAGAAATTCCTGCGATTATCAACCCTGTGGACCGAACGATCGTAGTTTTCATTGACATTCATTCTTGAGGCAAATTGAGAATGATTTACCTGTGGTATGTTGTAGCTTTTGTTTATCCTTGAAGTAGATTTCCCCTGATTTACTTGGTGATCTCTGTTCATTCTTGAAGAAAAATGTCCCTGATTTACCTGGTGAGTAGCATTGTGCCTTTGTTGTTGATTGTCAATTTTTTCACTTCTCCTTGCTGCATCAATATAACTTTTGGAGGTGGATGGCTTTTGTGCTTGAGATGCTTCTTCATTATATCCTGGACCTGTCTTGATTAGTGGAGAACGTTGTACTTTGATAATCTCATCTAACGTTTCAGATCCTTTAACAAATCTAAGATTAAGAGCTTTAGTTTTCTCAATCTCTTTTCTAAGTCCCACTATTTCACATTCTAACTTTTCATGATGTTTTTCACTTTCAGCTAATTGAAATTGCAGAGTATCAATAATCATATTTTTCTCTTCTAAACAAATTTTGATTTTAGAAATCTCTTCATAAATACCTTATTCATCTATAGCACCCATGAAATCATCATCTTCAAAAGCCATTAAAAGTCTATAATTATTAGCTTGTTCATCTTCATCACTATTTGAAAATCCATCACTGTCTTCATGAGTGTAATAGCTTTTCTTATTTACATTCTGTTTCTTACTCCATCTAATAGGTTCCTTACCTTTATGAGGACACTTGGCAGCATAGTGACCAACTCTTCCACAAGCAAAACATTTGAAAGGTAACTTACCTCTGAATCTTCCAGCACCCCATTGAAGGTTCTTGACAAAATTTGATTCTTCCTCTTCTTCTGACATATGTCCTGAGTCATAAGAATCTCCTTTTCCTGAGGCCGTGAAATTAGCTTCTCTTATGTCTGATGGTCCTCCTTTCCTCATTTCATAAGTGGTTAGAATCTCGTGTAGTTGCGACATGGTAATTTTCTGTAGATTATCCTTTTCTTCTATTGCAGAAACTTTTGATTCAAACTTAGAAGACAAAGATCTCAGGACCTTTTCAACCACAACAACCTCTTTTATTTCTTCACCCAAATTTTTCATATAATTAAAAATCTCATCTATGCGTAGGAAATAGTTAGCCACACTTTCATTATTGTACATTATGAGATTTTCATATTGAATTCTGAGGGTTTGAAGTTTTTCTCTTTTTACCTATTCATCTCCTTCATAGCTCAAAATGATCTTGTCCCATATTTATTTTTTGGTTTTATACTGCATAATCTTGACGAATTCTGATTGAGATAGACATCCTAATAGAATATTGACAGCCTTTGCATTAGTTTCAAACTGCTTCTTCTCAGCCGGATCTGTAGGAGTTGCTGATGGACAAGTGTACCCTATATCTATGATATCCTAGACTTTTGTACCAAGATATCAAAGATAGGCTGTAAATCTTACCTTCTAATAGACGAAGTTGGTCCCATCAAAAATTGGTGGCCTGATTGATGCTTCTCTCTCGTAGTTGGTCATGATGATAGATCTTCCTTCAAGCGATCAAGCTTCTTCTGAAGGACCCGCTCTGATACCAATTGTTGGAAATAATTCTAAGAGGGGGGGGGTGAGTCAGTATTATCTGGTCAATTATTTTCTTTTTCAAACCCAAAACATATATGCTACTTCAGTTAGATAAAACCGCGTATATATGCAACTACAGATAAGGAAACCCGCGTATACCATATAGACTTATAATTTAAAATATTCTACAGATGTTGAACATTAATCTGTGCATTAGGATCATATAAACAGTAACCAGGAATAGAAAAATAGAGCAGAAGACAATCACACACAAGAACACAAGATATAAGGTGGAAACCTAATGTGGGTGAAAACCACTCGCTGCAATATGTCTCTATCTTTTCAATTAGAAACTTCTTTTTACAATGATTCTGTACTAGTGCAGTCCTTTACCAGTACGCAAGCTGCTACCTGCAGAGAGCTACAACCCTCTCTCATTTTCCAGCTTCTCCTGGAAGGGAGCTATAACCCCCTTAGTTCTTGTACTAGTTGAGATAGTAGTACGCAGGCTGTTACCTGCAGAAGGCTACAACCTTCTCTTTCTTCCAGGGACCACGTTTCATAAATTTTCATGCTAGATCCACAAATAACATCAATCAAACATCAAGAATTTCTGCATCAAACAATCACCATTTCACCAGTCAAGACTGAATCAAAATAAGCACTTCTCTATCAACTGTACCCAGATCATAGTAACAGTAATCACACCTCAAATTCTAAACCCAGATCACTGCAATAATCAACAGAAGCAGCTAGAACATAAATTATGAGATGTACGCTACTTCAATATTCAGAAACTTGCGTGCATACGCTTCTGTGTTAATATCAACCTGCGTATACGCACTTCCGCCTTTCAGAAACTGCGTGTATACGCACCTGTGCTAAGATCAACCTGCGTATACGCACTTCCGACTTACAGAACCTGCATGTATATGCACCTGTGCTTCACTGAACTTGCGTACAGGGCTATAAAGGTAATTTACCCCTTCAAATGTTCAGATATTAGTTTACCCAGATTATTAGATTTATAGTTCAAGCAAGCGCCACATAGAACAGATCAAAATCATACAAAGATACTATCATTCAAGCCTTAATATTTTGACCCATTAAAAGAACTTATCCTTCTCCTTGCGCTCAGGTTCCTTCTTCCTTCAGATCTAGATCTGCACCATAACCCAATCACTGTATTCCAGATCTAGCACCTTTTCAGATATTCAATAATTCAGATCATGCCTTGCCAAATGATCTCCTTCCTCTTTTATATCCTTAGGCCTTTCACAATACTACGGTCTAAAACCATAACAATTCAATACCATGGACCCAATACTTGGGATCAACACTTATAACGAGATACCATGGCCCAAAACCATAGGTTCAAATACCAAGGACTAAATACCACGGACCGGAAACAAGTTTTCCCACATGTATGCGCTTTTCCTTGTATGAAAGTGCGTTTATACGCATACGCGCCTTGGGAACGTCCAACTCGCGTGTATACACGGCTTCATCAAAGTGAACCTGCGTATATGTCTTTTTCTTCTTTCTGAGTGCCTGAACTGTGATCTGTCACCAGAGTGAGTTGCCATCAAGGACAACACCTATGCCATAGCACCAAAACTGCCAAACCTATGCCAGAATGCCAACAATAAGATCCTCAAAACTATCTACACATTATGTCGTCCATTAAAACTTCTTACTTTTCTGTTGCAATGATGTGATAGGATATGCAATGCTTGATAAGTTCCTGATGAACCTCCTATAGTAACCTGCCAATCCCATAAATGATATCACCTCATCTACATTCTTAGGAGCTAACCATTACATGACGAGCCTTATATTTTCTAGATCTACTGTTATGCCTTCCTTGGAGACACCATGTCCCAAGTAATGTACCTCAGTCTGAAAGAAGATGCACTTGCTAAGTTTAGCGAACAACTGGTGGTCTCTTAACAATCTCAACACTGTTGCTAAATGTTCAACATGTTCTTTCTCATTCTTAGAATATACCAATATGTCATCAATGAATACAATAACAAACTTGTCCAAATAAGGAAACAACACACTATTCATCAAACACATGAATGTAGCTAGAGCATTAGTCAAGCCAAATGGAACAACAATAAACTCATAATGAGCATACCCGTTCCTAAATGTAGTCTTGAAGATATCCTCTTCCTTGATGCGTACCTGATGGTATCTCGATCTCAAGTTGATCTTAGAGAACACTGCTTCTCCCTTTAGCTAATCAAACAAATCATAAATCCTCAGCGAAGGGTACCTGTTATTGATCATTACTTTGTTCAACTGCCAGTAATCAATGCACAGTCTAATACTACCATATTTCTTATTTACGAACAACACTGGTTTGCCCCAAGGCGATACATTGGGTCTGATGTATCCTTTGTCCAACATTTCCTTTAGCTGTAACTTCAACTCTACCAACTCAAGTGTGCTCATCCTTTAAGGTGCTTTTGATGCTGGAGCTGCCCCTGGCACTAACTCAATAGAAAAATCTATCTCCCTTTGAGGTGGCAACTCTATAATGTCCTCTATAAATACATCTCGAAACTATTGCAATATTGGGTACCTTCTCAACACATCAGCATCCTCAACCTCCTTACCCTTGTCACTGGAAATGTGTACTGCAAACATCACACAACCTTTTCTGCAGCTATACTTAGCCTACATAGCAATAACCATCATTACTGATGTAGGCTTCTTATTTCCCTGCAAGGTCCTCTTTTCCTCACTATCATCCACACACTCAATGGCCTTGTCGAAGCAATCCACTTTGGCTTTGTGAAGGTATAGCCAATCCATACCCAAAAGCATACTATATGATGCCATTGGAAATACATTCAAATGCACTTCTGTAGGCATACCATTTAGCTCAAATTCACAAGATCTTACCTAATGGTGAACTCGCTTCTTCGTACCTATAACCAACTGTACCAACCAAGATTCTACATGCACTTCTTTTCTCAAACCACACTTATCCACCAGGCCAGTATTAATATAAATATAGTTATATCCAAGATCAATCAAAATAGAAACAACTTGATCACAAAGCTTACCATCCATCTCAATGATCGATGCCTGATGATCTTCCTGCCTACTGCCCATGGCTGCATAAATCTGAGGAATGATATGACCAACATCACCAACTGTATGCGCCTCCTGAGCATTGTAGATCTGGGGTCTACCACCACTCTAATACTGTGGACAATCCCTCTTACGATGATCCTTACCACATATCCAACACTACAATGGTTCCCTACCACCACCTCTAGCCTCCTTCTCTCCATGTCCTTTCTTAGATGTATTGAATCTCTTGTAAGGAACTGCATTATCTTTCTCACTCGCATCTTTAGGTCTTCCTCGCTTTGGTGTCCATTTTCCCTTATCTTTCTCATTTCTTTTCAAGTCATGCTTCGGCTCAACTTTGCGCTTCGACTGCTCATAACAATGCTTCAACTTTTGAATAGCCTCCTCAAATGATTTAGGCTCATCGAACTCAATTTGGTTTCTGTATGGAATTGGAAATCCAATGATGAATCTATGAACCTTGGCCTTCTCTCTAAAGTAAGGCACATATCTCAACAACTCCAAAAATCTGCTAGTATACTCCTCATCTGTCATAGAACCCATCCAAAACTCATAAAACTCCTTAGATTTGTCATCATAATACCTCTTAGACAAGTAATTCTTCTTAAAGAGCCTTTCAAACGCATGCCAAGTCAAATCTTCCTCATGAATACCTTTGACATTCTTCATGTCTTCCACCAAATATCCTCTTTACCTTTGAGACTAAAAAGGGTTATCCTTGCTTTCATTTTTTCTAAGTAATCATGCAACCTAGAGAATTTACGGATGCCAAGAAACCAAGCCTCTGCATCTTGTGATTTCTTCATCTCTCCATCAAATTTAGGTGGCTTTTCCTTCTTGAACTCATTCGGAAAATGTTCCCTATCATTCCTCTGTACAAATGATAATGATGACGATCATGATCTCTATTAGAACCAAAACTAGTGTAATACCTGTGTCCAGTACCTCTCCTGTCTAGAGTGTCCAATAACCTACCATCTTTGATAGTGTTAGATCAATCTAACATGTGTCTAATATGAGACCTACTTCCATATTCCCCATTAGTTTTACCATCATGTCCATGGCTGATTCGAAGAAGTCTCTGTCACTGCAAATCTGACAAACTCTGAAGTAATATCGCATTCACCTCTGCTTATTTCTCTTGTGCCTGCATGATTTTGTCATTGTTTGCTTTGCAACTCCTTATTTCTTCCTTCAGGCTTCTCAAGGTGTCTGCTAAGTCAAAAGAGTGCCCCACACCACACTACCCATCTGATTCATAGGGAGATTCTCTGTATTCTACCACCTTCCTGGCCATCTGATCTCTTTCCTACAAGGAATACTATGCCAACTAAACCAAATCACAATAAATCAATGTACCTTAGCATACTCGGGGAAGATACCTTGTTTGCAAGATCATCAAATCAACATGATGCATGTACAACATAACCATAATAACGTATAGACATATATCAATAAGTGCATCAATGCATAACCATCATATTGACTAGGGTTTGGTCATCAATGCAAGGCGATATCAAAAATGCATGCTATGACCTCATGCATGACAACAACCATTACTTCAATATACCCGTTGCCTCATGCAACTATCAACCTGCATAAGAAATTCATAATCAAATACACATACATATACCCGCATGTAGTCGAGCATAACTGATCAATTCTTGTAATCAACCTACAAGACTGATGCATGCAATCAAATAACCAAGAATTCAACCCAACATACAAGGATGTAATCAAGCTGCATAGAATTGTATAACCAGTCATATACTCATGACGATGCATTCCATAAAATAGACATCAAGTTCCACTACCATGATCAATATGATGCAATGCAACAAGCACACGGAATGCAATTGTAAGAGCCACACACACAACTGACATGCATGCATGACCAACACATTCGCCCATATCTGTAGCACCAGATATGACCCAAAGAGAGCGTAACCATGCTCTGATACCAACCTGTAACACCCCCTCCTAGGCCTACCCAAAGTAAACATGCCAACTAGGGCAAACATGAGGAGAGATGTTACTACAAGCAGATTCGACCTCCTATGCCACCTTAAGGAAGTGGAATCGATGGAACATCACATATAGACATCCAACATCATCAACAGACCCACAGGAGACAAGTCAACCACTGAGACAACCCGTCCCTAGATCCCATTGCTATTATGCAACTTTTATGCCATATTCGCTCTCATGATATGGGCAAGGGAGCGACCAACAACCTAAAGTCGCTCTCACAGGCCTGCCGCCTAGTAACTGTGGTCCAGAATTGCTAGTTCTATGCCAATGAACCTGGGATTTGAGCCACTTTTCTAGCCCAAATCCTAGCCTCTGCCCAGAACTTGTTGTAACTTTAAGAAATCATTAAAAACATAATAACGATGTTGATCAATCAAAAATCACGTCAGGACTAGGCCTGAGCATCCCCAACCGGGACTAACATTATGTCAAACTCTTGACATCAATGCAACCTATAGGTTTAGGATACAAGCCAAAGCATAAATGGCTAAACAACTTATGGAACATCATCAGAAGGATCACCTCCTTCTCCATTGAACTGCTAGATCATCAATTAGGTATTGCATCCATTCATTTAACAGTTACAAGTAAATATATGAAATAACCATGACATGAACCAATCATCCAACCATGCTTATAACCAATATAAAACCATATAAATATCAGAGATATGACAACCATTAAATCAACATATAAATTAGTGCAAAAGTAAGATAACTTAACTTTTATTGATCATAGGCAAATCTGACCAGGTTCAGGACTTCCACGTACCACCCGACCATAGACATGGCTGAACCAAATCTCTCTTTCAACTAGTCACCCTCGTTCCATATTCCAAGCATGAATGTGGGATCTCATAGAACAACCAATCCAAGAACAATCAAAGGAATCCAGAGGTTAAACCACCTCCACCCTCATCCAACCATGATCATACCAAAACCAATGCTCCGATCACAACCGAACAAAACTTGGAATGCCATCCAGAATCCATCACTATCCTTGAGGAATTTTTCATCTCCTTGTCTCTCAGGCTTTAATGCAATCCAAACCCAGATCACTTGGCCCTAAAATGAGAGTGCTCCCTCAAGCTTTACCATATATCCGACCAAAACTAGTCAAGGGATTCCTAAGCCTTTGGGAATGAACCTTGAGACCCCACCTCCACCGCAGATTCTGAAATCCATCCAACAATTCCAAAGTTCCAAAACCGAAATAAACATCCCAACATACCATGGCATCTATAAAAATGGTAGGCTAGGATGAAAACCACTGGCATAACCCGGCAAGACCATGACACCAACAGCAAGAGAACCATACACCAACATGTAAAGCCATGCATATCAAAACCAACTAGGAAATAACACATGCAAAAGGTTACCTACAAGTATTCATGCTGAAGCTGTTTGATCCTGCTTTCCTTTCCTTGTCTTCCCTTTCCTTTGCTCCAAACTAGTGTGCTCCAAGAAAACTCTAAGTGACCAAGAGAGTGAGAGAGAGAGAGAGAATAATGAGAGAGATCCAAACTTGAACTTGAAAAAAGCCATGAATTGATCCTCAAAACCCTTTTTATGCGTGAGGCCTCTAATTTCTTCATTTTCCATTATTTTCCTTCAATTTCCGCCTCACATGCCAACCTGCAACCTTTTACCTTCCTTTTCTCCTAATTTCCTTTATTTTCATAAATAAATGTGCCAAAATGCCTTTTTGCCTTTTAATGCCTTTGCCTTAGCCTTTTCCAATTTTCCTTAGCCCAAACACACATCCAATGATGCCCACTAGGATATATTTTCCCAACATTCAGCTTGGAATAAGTGTCCCTTAACCATGGTCTTATTTTGCTTTTATTAACTTTTATTACATGAACTTTTCACCGGGGATGTTACAGATATTTTGTATTTGTTTAAATGATAATGAATGTGTGTTGCATTTCTTATTTGGAATGGTGTTGCAGAGCAAGATTCATGACTAAATTCTAACATTATAATAATGAATAGTATATTATGCAATGCACTTACATGATAAAAATGAATATGTTGCAATTCTGGGTTGAAATGGTGTTTTGTATAAACTGCTTGGTTATGTTGTTAATAACACACAAAAGAATAACACAATGTTTAAAGTTTAAAGGCCCTGAAAATATCTATAAGAATCTGAACCAAATCATGACAATGACTAACATAAGGACTCCTTTTATTATACTATAATGGTTACATGGAGGACAACCTATGCTGACACGGTCTATGTGTAATGTGTTGAAGGTGTTGGTTACCATCCCTTGTTGTTGCGATATTGAATTGTAATATTACTGAGAAATTCCTCCTTACTTAAGGGGCTTCTTCAACCTGATGTGATAAATTCCCTGGTGTTGGGCTACATTGCTCACTTGACTAGGTTTTGGTCCTTGAATCTATGTGCACTCTCAAGTAGGGTATGACCTCCTAAGAGAGACTACCTTGTTTTATATTCTTGTATTTTTGGAAATATTGATTTATTCCCTAGTTGTAATAATGTTGAACCTTCTTAGTGGGAAGATATCTCTTGTGTAACATCTCGACACTAAGATATTGTGGCAACTCCTTACTTGAATTTTTGGTAACATCCATGGTATTCAAGGTGATAATATCTTGTCCGAGAGTGATGATTTGTGCATCCTTGCTAATAGACAAATGCCCTTGAAACCCTTAATATGTGTCTCAAGTTTGCGTGTAGGGTTGCAGTAGATCATAGGGTGCACCTTGGAATGCGGAAAGAGATTTGTAGGCCCTTCAGGAGTCCACAATTTCTTAGCCGAGGGGAGTCGAAAGGTCACCATTTCAGTCATGCCTGGAATTCACTGTCCTTAAACAAGGAATACCTAAAGGCCGGGAAATGGTCCATGTTGTGCTTACCCATAAGGTTCATGTCTGTATTTAGAACCAAAAGAGGGACTTCTTATTACTTTAAGGAGGGTTGATCTCCTCATGGCCTTCCTGGCACCTCATGAATCCCATGGATTCAGGAAGAGTAACTCTAGCTTAAGCTCAGGAGGGATAACACTGTAGGTGTTTAGTAGACTGTGCTGGCATTGAATGATAGCTGGTGCAAGTCTAGATGCTTGGAAACTAGTAGGATCGAACCTTGATCGAAGCCTTGTTTGAGTGGCGAAGGATGCAAAGGGGGAGAAGGACTTCATGAAAAACCATCGGATTCAAGATCGAGCAAACCGCTCATGTCTTGACATAACCTACATAAGAAGGCCATGGCATAGGTCTACTGAAGGTAATGTTGCGACAAAGTCAAGTGGAGGCTTTGTCTTATAGAAATTAGCTGGATAAACTTTTCCCAATTTTCGAATAGAAACCTCATCGTGGAAGCCATGGACGCCGCCTTAGATTATGCCTTATCACAATTAGGCACAGGGATGATGTGTCCTAAAGGTTTCTTCCTAGAGGTTTGAAGGAGAGTTATTGAGGAGAATCACAGGGATGACTAAGCACCGGGCCAGCGAAGACTACAACGCAATGGCAGATTAACTTCCCATTAGTCAGAATGGAACCCAAATTGTAGCTCATCCCAACATCAATATTCCTATAAATATCACAGGGTAGCTCACTTTGAGGAAACAAGATGATGTGGAGTTGGGATAGGGTGGCCTCCACATAACCTCGATTGCAATGGGATTGGTGTAGAGTGGGCCATGAGACAACTCAGCCCATAGGGCTCTTCTCAGATGTTGACTGTGAAATGTAGTGGGGAAGGGTTGGGATGATTCGGCATGGGATGTTGTGGCACTACAACGTTGTGGAGCAACCAGAGGCAAGGGTTGTGTGGAGGTATGGCCCACCGATCCACATAAATCTGGAGATAAGACGCTGGTGATGTATCTCAGAAGTTGATCATAAAATGAAATAAGGACAAACTAGGATGACGTGTCCCAAAGGTCCCATCCTGGAGGTGAAAAGAGGAACAGTCGAGGAGAGCGTTAGGATTATGGGACTGAGGTTACATGACGGGCCGATACAGAGTAAAATGCCAAAGAGATAGGGCTCATGTGACCTTGATCCATAGCCATCGGTAGAGGCTATGGGCCTTAATCCATATGCCTATGCATTGTGACCATGGGCAAGGCATAACTCCAACAGATGACGAAGATCTCTTTCAGGGATATGATGGTAGAGGTGAAATTGCGACACCACCCATCCCCTTATGACGTTAGCAGGGAGTAGGGGGTGTGGAGAAATTTCTATTGGTCATTGGATGGACGGAGGTGTTGTGGACTGTCGGATGGGGGCATTGGAACCCTAGGTTGGAACCGCGATTGCGATGAGGTTCCTATCCATTAATGGGTGAGCACATCAACCCAATGCAACTATTTGTTGACTATCGATCACCCCGATTGACTATGACCATCAAATTAGGTTGTAGATAATGGGGACCGCCAAGGCACCAGAGTGGAGTAATGTGGTGAATTGTTATAGATTGGTGTAATGCCAAATTAAGTTTTCGGTGGGACCCATGAGATATGGGCATGAGAAATATATGCCCGCCTATAAGTGTGTGTGTGTGTGTGTGTGTATCAAGGTTATGAACACTCTAGTCATGAGACTCTGGTTATGAGTCTTTGGAGGAAGGGTGGTAACCTTAATTAAATAATCTTGAGAGGAGAATCGATAGGGAAATATAGTCATAAGAGACAAATGAAAAATAAAAGTATCCCATTCTTCTAACAACATAAGAGGAATTGGATTAGTAGTAGCCATCCCACTGAGGTAAGTGGGGTGTGTTACACTAATGAAGAATTATTGTCAGTAATGGGGACGGAATAGAGTCTGGGAAATACTCCCTACAATTCCTACAACCCCAAGAAAAAATCATATGATTAAATTAACAATACAAGCAATTGATAGAAGAAAAAGTAGATATCTCACAAAAATTACCTTATCCATTGTTACATACCAGTTCGGCCATATGGGCCGCAATGTATTTCCACTACAAGTGAATGGATGAAGCTTGGAAAGAGGACATGATTACAATTGTTTGAAATTTAGCATTGAGTGGTAAATTGAACCCTAGTTGCAAAGTAAAGCGACGCTCTATCTGTAAACCAAATGGAAATGACCAAGCGAACAGGTGAAGGGAAGGTCATTAAAGAAAAAGTGAAACCCAAGCATTGAACATCATTGATCTATAAAGACTTAATCACATCTGTTGATTATAAATTCCATGCTTTACCATGTGGATTCATGTGTTTCCAAGTGGGAAAAACCTTTGTGGATTAATTGAAATAATCCACGTGGTCAAGTATGGTTCACGCATTGAAATTCGTATGCCATTTCAATTGTGGAACAAGGAAACCCTCATACTTAGCCTTATACCATAGAATGCATAAAATTATATATTTTATGAAGAATTAAACCACAAAGTGCATCAAACACATATCATATACCTTAGTTATAATATTAAAAATAAAGTGAATTAGAACCTTGTTAAAAAAATGAATAAGAAGGTGGTTCGGATGAAACCCCATAGTATTTGTTGTAATAATTTTACAAAACAAACTTTGGTTCGAACCTTGCATAAATCCATTAAGGGGTATATTTTGTGTTAATTCTATAAGGGACAGTTAAAGAAAATCTAAGCCTACTATATATGTGTAAGACCTAGTTAAGTTGAAGGATATGGTGGTTAAAAGACCCCATATTGAACTTGAGAGAAAATGCATAGATTGAATTGTATCTTGGGAAAGGTTAAGGGAAACTTAAAATGTATGTGTTATAAGGTGAGTATGTCTAGTGATAAAATTTAAAATCAACTTGTATCCAAGTATTACAAAGAAAAAATTGGTCAAATGATCAAGCCATTATTATAGTATTAAGTCATAGTCTTATGGAGTACCACCTGAGTAATGTAATTCCATCAATAAGGTTTATTTTTAGGGTGTGTTTTGAGGTTGATTACATGCATCATGTTGAAATTTAATAGCACCTAAATTTTCTCCTTGGCAGAGTACTTATGGAAAAAAATGAAATCAAGGAGGACATCCTCCTATCTCTGAATCAAATGAAGAGGCACATGATATCAATTGATCTAAGAATAGGTCATCTAGAGAAGCACATGGGCATTCCCCCTAATCTTGGTTGCTCCCCAAGCAGCAACAAGGAGCCCATTCCAATTGAAGCCACTAATTCAAATAAATTAGTTTAAATATCTTCTGCAAACCTTTGATTTAAGCCAATGAAAAAATATTTATGTTACAAACAAAAACAAGATTTTTTATAAAACTATCAATATAAATATTTTAATTTACTAATTAAAGTTAATTTAATAAAACAAAATAGTTAATTATTCAATTTTACTTGGTAATGAATAATATTATTAATTATATATCAAGAGAGGGTTGGATCGCTGTTCGAAGAAAATCTTCTCTAGCTAGGAAGTATGATGCTAGTCCCACTTTCACCCTTGACTGGTTGGGAAAAGATGGGAGACAGTATTATGCTATTCTCTCACTTTGGCCTTTAAGAGAAAGAACCGTCGATTCGATACCAGATTAGACATTCATTTGATTGATCGGCCCTTATACATATAATTTGGCCACTGAAGCGATATGGCACAAATCGATACCCTTTTTGATGCCTGATCCGATTCCCCATGATCATTTAATCTCCCCCTATTGATTAGGATTGAAGGGGAAGGTTTCACTTATTAGAGGGGTCGAACACCGAACTAGTGGAAGAGATAGCTTTAAGGCTACTACTAAGAAACAGCAAGGGATGAAGAACCAGCTTTAGTGATGGTTCCCCCGTATATTAATGAAAGGGGAACCGCCTATTATTAGTTTGATATTGCCCAACATCAGTCCCCCTACTATATATCTGGTTCTAAACTCATTCATAGGTCGAGTTTCAAAAGCTCCATCTTCAAGTTCATGAAGAATTATGGTATCCGAATGCTTCTCCTATTTCTCTCCATTACAGCTCCAGTGCAATGCCTTTGATAGTGATCGAATTCGTCCGGTATTCCTTGCCCCCGGAGGGACAGCGGCTTCGCAGCTTTATATTCTGTCATAAGGGAGTGAAATCGAGCCACTCCCAACCGAAGGTATAGTTACAGAGGATTGTTGAGCCGGTCCCACTCAAATGCTCGTTATATATTAGTCGTTCTGGTGCTGGAGCAGAGGATGATCCCGAATATGACCACTTAGATACCGCTGCGGGGCCGTGTTCTGTAGCCGAAAAACACCCGCCCGCCATCAAGTATAGTTTCATGTAGAAAATCATTTTATTATTATGTTTTTGTAGGGTAAATTATATTGCCTTCAAAACTAGAAATTATAAGCTAAGCTGAAAAAAGTCACTCTCGCTAGGGAGACTTGACCAAATCTAAAAACTAATTTTCCTTAATAATGTGAGAGGTAACTGAGTACTAGAAGAAACAAAACTTGCCATGCAAAAACTAGAGTTTGTCTTAAACAACAACGTAGAAAGCATCATTAACAAAAGAACTATAAAGGATACACATACTAGAAACTAGGCATAAGGGTGCAAGTTTGAAACAATGACCTAGAAGGGTTATTTAGTATCTTCATAGGTTCCTCCTGTTGAGGGAGGGATGTCGAGATTCTATTCAATTCCATCCATCCCTCAATCTAGGTCCCTCAGATGCCAATGCATATGCTCAAGGGAATGGAGAGTATCCATTGGATGCTCATGTTGGTCTAAGACAGTGTGCCCTAGAAGAAATTTCATATGCTAGTAGATATCAACTATTTGCATGTACTGATTGAAATGACCTCTCATATGTCTAGTGTTCAGAATCCAATATGCCCATTGAATAAGAACCTCCATGTATGAGAGTGTTAGTCTATGAGAGAAAGCTTCTCCCTTAGCATGGGTGAGCTCTTCCTGAATGGGTCCTGACATGAGGTCACGGAAGTAAAAGGTGACATCCTTGAGAAGATGATGCATGCATGTACTCCCCCTTTGGGCCCACTCTTGGTAGTAGGCACCCACCTCCTAATTCACACCCACTAAAAAGGCATGAAAGAAAAGTCAGGGTATCAATAAAGCTCGAATAGAGATCAGAACAAAATCAAGGGTTTAACGTACTAGGAGGAGCACCACATAAGTTGGGTACTAGTTTCCAAGCATTGTTGTGGAGCCAAGTAGAAACCAATGCTCCTGAATTTTCAAATTTCAAGATTAATAAGTAGCTTTATGGTAGTTGAATCCTCATCAGGGTATAACATTAGATAATGCCATGTTGATCTTGTTGCATTCCCTGCTGGCTCCGGACTTGGATGTCTGTGCATGTTACTCACCTCTAGAAAAAGCTTGAAATGTGGATGTGGGATTTGAGCCATGAATGAGATCCTTTTCCGCATTAGAACCACATGATCAAGCTCTTGATTCATGCATAGATAGGGTGGTGAAAACTTAATTTATAAATCTTTTTCCACCATGGTATAATTGATTAGAATGTCGGCTCATTTGTCATGGTTCAGTGCCATTAATTATTCACGAGGGCATTCTATCACATCTCCTGGTTTGTTGACCAGGTGGGACAGTGATAGCTCATGCCCTCCTTCTATCTCAATTGTCACCCCATCTGATATTTATTATTTTATTTGAATTACATTAAAAATCAAATTTTAATTAGCAAATTAAAACTTTTGATACATAAAATGTTATTGCACGAGAGAAGCTCTCTAGCCCAATATGGTACATATGTTGTAATGTTTAACATTTTAACTCAATCAAAATAATTAAAATATTATAATTATGAATAAATAATTTTAACTTGATCAAATTAGTAAATAAAATAAAAATTATAATTATAATTAATTAAAATTGAGAATTAAACCGATTTGGATCCATCTTAACTCTAGATTTACCAAATGTGACGAGGGATCAAATCTTTTGAGATGCAAACCTCTTTTGGAGTGAAAAGAGATTTGATCCCTCTTGGTGCTTAGTAGATCAAGAAACACTCTTGAATTATCGAATTTTAAGATTAGCAAGTAGCTTTGTGGCAGTTAGATAGTGCCATGTTGAGGCTATCACATTCCTTACAAGCTATGGACGGACTTGATGCCTCTACCAGTTACTTGCCTTCAAAAAAAATAAATAAATAAATCAAAATGTAGATCTGGGCTTCAACCCATGGGCAAGGTTCTTTACTAGCTTAGAACCACACGTTTGAGCTCTTGACTGAAGCACATACAAGGTGGTGAATGACTAATTTCTAAATCCTTTGTCTCCATGGTATGGACAACTAGAATGACAATCCATCTGCCATAGATGATTAGTTCAATCTATTAGCCAAGTGAGACAACAACAACCCACGCCGCCCTTCTCTCTCAATCATCACCCTATCCTAGATTTATAATTTTATTTGAATTAGGTTAAAAATCCAATTTTAATTAGAAAATAAAAACTTTTTGATATATAAAATGTCATGATTCAAATGCTATAACTCTATTACATTATTTAAGTGACATTTTAAGTTTAAAAAACAAGAAAATAAATTTTAGAATTTAGAATTTTATATATTATAATGGTTTGTGAGTGTATATTTCCATAACTTGTAATCATTTTTATATAAGTTTCTTGAGATATGTTGTGTGCGAGTTTGTTGATGTTCAAATAAAATAATATATAAAATACGTTTCAAGTAGTTTCACTATCCATTATCAAGACTCAAGTAAAGTATGATAGATTGGAAAAGAGTGTTGGGGTATTTATAATTATGCATGTCTATTGTTTGTTGATGTTCAAATAAAATAATATATAAAATACGTTTCAAGTAGTTTCACTATCCATTATCAAGACTCAAGTAAAGTATGATAGATTGGAAAAGAGTGTTGGGGTATTTATAATTATGCATGTCTATTTTATGATTCGACTTCCAAATTTTAATTTAATTGTATAATTATTAGGTGGATATCACACATTTAATCTCCATAGAATATTCTTAGTAATATGCACACGTCAAAGGTTTAGATTTAGCTTCAAACTAGTTATGTTCTTTTACCTTTTTAATTAAATTGGTTAATAAAAAAAATGTCATATGAAAAAGTGTAATATGAAGTGATTTGTGATTTTTTAGACATGTGGTATTAATAAGCCATGGTATTAGTACATGGTATTGTAACAATGCCTATCTACAGATTAACAATCTCTATAATAAGAATTTTATTTCTTGTTTTTTAAATAATAAAATAAATAATCTTATTAAATTAAATATAATATTATATTTATATTATTCCCAACAAATATATAATTTAAATTAAAACTTATAATTTAGTTAATTTAATGATTATTTTTTTAATTTTAACAAATGAGATATATTATAAAGTAAATATTTTGTTGTTTATTGTAAATAATATATCTATCCAACATTTACCATTCATTTTAATTTATATGATTTACTATAAAACATTATAAGAAATAATAAATAAAATTATATTTAAAAACTCTAGAACTCTTAGTATTCTTATCTCCTGTAATTTGTTAAAATATTTACCTAAGTACTGATACTTGGCCATGCCCATTTCAAAGTCCATTCGCCCATTTCAAAGTCCATTCTTCTCTTGTTTATGATATTTCAGTACCCAACATGCATGACAAGATCTTGGTCCTTTTACCACAATTAGAAAACTGAGAGAAGTAGAAGTCAAGAAGATGCTGTATGAACCAGCTATTTTTAGAAAGTCCGAAAATGTGTTCTGAATAAAATATTCTTGATATTGGAGATAAGATTAGTAATCTATATTTTATAGTTGGTTAAAATTTATCTTTTCTATGAATTAAAAAGAAATTTGGTAAAACGAAATTGTGTTTTAGCAACAAAATAAAATAAAGCCAGTCTAGATCCATTTAATTCAGGATTTATTATGTGCCGAAAAAAATCAAATATGTAAACTTTTCCTCAAATTATTAATCCAAAGTTATTAAATCTAATAATATTAGATTTAATATTATTTTTTATTATTATTATAATCTTTTAATATTAATATTGGATTAATTATGTTTACCTAGCTTTTGATAACAATTTATAATAAAACTACATTAAATAATATTTTGAAATATTATAACTTTGATGTGGAAAAAATTATTCTTAAAGATTTTAATATATCCATAGGATATAATTTTCCCTTTTAAATATTTATTTTAAATATTTAATTAAAGAAATTATTAAAAAAAATTGGAGCAGGATTTCAGTTATTTATGTTGTATTGTATTGTAATTTTTATCTATACAGATTTGTATTATATTGTAGTTTTTTTATCTATATAGTTATTTTCATTTTTATTTTCCACCAACATTAATTTATTATTATTATTTTATTGAAACATACTTACATCTTGATACTGAATTGTAAAATACACTTCTAACCCCAATAAAAACAAATTACGGAATTACGGAATCAAAAACTAAAACCTCATTGAAAATTAAATAAACTGAAAATAAAGTTGAAACCAAGTCAGAAAACTACTATGATATGATATGAACGCGTAATTAAAATCAGAGTGAAAATAAAATGACAAAGTCA
Organism: Pinus taeda; assembly: GCA_000404065.3. Lineage (NCBI taxonomy): Eukaryota > Viridiplantae > Streptophyta > Pinopsida > Pinales > Pinaceae > Pinus > Pinus taeda. The sequence goes on along the minus strand of APFE030268447.1, from coordinate 33,486 downwards.
AAACCACCATGATCCCAACATTGCAATAAAATGGAAAAAAAAAGAAAGAGAGGTGAAGTTAAGGCCAGGAAGACACAAAACTACTATGATCGGAGCACCACAATGAAAACCAATTAAAATAATAAAAAGTGGTATATTATGATATGAGAATCACAAAGAAAATAAATTAAAATAATAGAAAATGGAATTATGTGCCACATGTGTAAAGCGTGAAAGTAACCTACATGTGTGGTCAGAAGGAATAGTTTCAAAGCAATCCCGCGTCTGAATTATAATGCTAGCTATTTGTATGTGAATGGTAAATGGAGTGGTAAATGGAGGAATATTTTGGAAATCGAATGAATTTTAATAAAATTCAAGATTTGACTGGTTTAATATTTATTTATATTTGTAATTTAATTATTTTCAAATTATAATGGTAATTTTATTGGTTGAAATAATAAAATATTTTAAAAGATTATGATTACTTGTATTAAAAAGCTATTTTATTTCGATGGTTAATTTTGGAGATATCTCAGAATTTTATGGATAGCAGTAAGGTTAATTATGAAAATATTTCACAATGGCATAGATAATAATGAAATTAATTATTTGACTTAATGGTAAGAGACCAATTGTCATCAAATTCTAAAATATTTTTAAAATCTATAATTAAAATAAAATAATTCAATAACTAAAAAAATATAAATAAACATTTTTTTAAAATAGAGTAAAAATATAATAAAATCAAATTTAAAACAATAATCAAATAAAAATCCAAAAAAAATAAACAACTATATAACAATATAGATACGGTATATTTTTTTGGAATTTTTTTAAAAACACTTTGAATTAGACTTCATTATTTTCACACTCCATAATATGTACTTAAACAACCAACTGCCAAAACATCCCAAAAAACAATATTTTACATGAGTGTATAAGATTTACTTACAAACCACAACTAGAAAAAAAACACACATAAAACATTGAAAAAAAAGAATTAAATGAAAAATGCACTGATACTTACCATCTTAAAACTATGTTATTGAATGTCACTCCACAATACTACAATATGCAAAGATTTTTGAGCAATGGATTAGACTACACAACAAGATACAAAGATTTGTGAGCGGCAGATTAGCTACACACTGTTTCTTCAAATGAAGTGCTGATATTATTATAAGGAGTCCAAATTCCGGACACAGTTATATGCCAAGTGCATAGAGAATTTGGTAAAATATGGAGTGAAGTGGTGATATTATTATAAGAAGTTTAAATAATATAGATAGATAATTTGGTAAGATATAGGTGTATATGAAAGTGAAGTGTTTTGATAAAATGATAGTTATAAGAGTGAAGTGTTTTGATAAAATGAAATATTTAAAATGGGTAAAATGTTTTTAATTTTTTATTAAATTATATGATAAATTTAAAATAAAATTGAAATAAAGATTTATTATTATTTTTGTACAATGTGATATAAAAAAAAAATTAGCTAAAAATAAGTTATGAATAAAAAATTTATTAATAAAACTAGCTTTAAAAATCAATAACATTTAATATAATCATGTAATTTCTCGCTTTAAATATAATTTAGATATTTTTAGTTTATTTACTTGCAGATTTATCTAAATGTTAAATTTGTACTTTATCTACTTAAATATTTATCCAAATTACCCAAATATCAAATATAGCAAAATTAAATTATAAATTTACCCATAATCATCTTTAAATAAGGAATTAATTTCTATATAAAATGAGTACCACTATATAAAATAGATTGCTAGTAAATACATTTAACATTTAAATAAATATAGAAATAAATAAATATAATAAAAATATTTTTCTTTCTTAAAATTGATAATTTTAATTTATTCTTTTTAAATTTATATTGAAATAAATAAATAAAAAAATTTCCTTATTATTTTTCTAAAAATTATTTACCCGACAGAATAAATTTAATTAAACTAAAAAGGCAATTTATTAAAAAATGAAAATATATTATCTGGTATGCTTTAGAGTACTCTTTCCATCATCAATATAAAAAACTGGCTATGAACTTTGACGGGCTATTAATACCCTTTCTTGCCCTGCTTTGGTTTTATAATTCTATTTTTAATATTTTTTATTATATTTTAATAATTTATGAAAAATATTAACTTTTCTTATGGTAGATGTAATTTTATTATTTTAAAGTTAAAATTAATATTTTACTAATTTATATTAGCATAAAGTGGAGTATATTTATGATTGGTGGAGTAATGCCACTAAATAAATCACAATTTCTATTAATTTGATATCTTATATCATGTTTATGAGTGTTTTTAGCTTTACTATCTAAATTAGAATATATTAAATGAAAGTTATTAATTAGTTTGATATAAAAAGGTATAATAAATGAATGAAAATAAAATACCCAATAAATTTTAAGAGCATGATGCTTACATCTTTTGCGTTTTGGGCCATGAGAGATGGGTGGCCATTTTTAGTCGTATCAATGGAATTGGATGGTGAGCTTTTGTGCTCTTAAGGACTTTTTTCTCTTTGAATTTGTTATTTTGTTAGGACACCTGCTTCATTGTGATATAGACGCTAAATGCTTCTTTATAGAAGGTTTCAAATTTTCCTTTAAACACTCAAATCATATACCTAATATCTTATTGCTCATGGCTTTCTAGTTTTAATGCTTAGGAAATTATGGTCTTCATTAACCAATACATTTATACTATCTTGAAGTATTTGGTTTCTCGTGTGTAGGAGTGGATGGGGTCTCTCACCCAGTGTTCAACCTCCCCTAGAATCTAGTCTTTAGTTGACTCCATCCTTCTATACTTTACAACTTCAATTTCCTCAAGTTCTCATTTAGTTTCACCTGAACATCATTGTTGGTATGCGTCCTTTGCCTTTGATGCCCCCTATTCCATTGTGCACCATAAAGTAACCACCATGACATTGGACTGAGTAGGGTGCTAGGAGAGAAGGAGGTATTCACCACCATAGGCACCTACCCCTTCCCCTTTAATAAAAAACTTGAGGATAATTATAGAGTCTGTGCTTCTTGCCAAGGGCTAAAATAATGGATAAGCATTCCTCTGACCCGAATTATAACAAACTTCCTGTCATCACACCTAACAATCTCGATTTGATGTATATTTGAACCTTATTTGGTTCATACTTTTTTTTACATGGACTCAATACTATGGTTGAGGTGGATCCAATTCCTCTAATAATGGCATCGTCTCCAAAGCATTTGCCACACTTTACAATAATACACCTTCATCACAATTTGAAAATATGCCCTAGAGTGAATCCTCATGATTGTCACATCCTCCATCTTACCTCGTTAGAGCATTTGAGTCACTAGGGTTGCCTTATGCTAGCATTTACATAGCTTAACACATTCTTCATTGCATGGAAGGTGGGTTGGTTTCTAGGTAGTCCAACCCATCATCCCTCCCTACCTTGATACATAGTGTGTTGCATGATAGTTGAATTAGTTTTGAGGTTATCTAACCTATCATCCCTCCCTTCTCTACTAAACGCTCCTTCTAAGGTGTTGTATTTAATATTTAACATATAAATTCATATTTATAAAATATTCATGTTTCACAATAAATAACCTTTAGTAACTATTGAATCAAAATTATTACATCAATAGGTCTGTCTTAATATACCTTCTAGAATTTCAATTTAATTATTAGTAATTATTAGGTGGAATGTAGAGATTTAACCTCCATGGGATATGCTACAATATTCATAGTAACATGCACGAATCAAGGGTTTAGATTTATCTCCAAGTTAGTTATGCTTTTTTAATTAATTTATCTCAAATTAATTAGTTAAATAAATTTTCATATCAACAGTAGTCATATTGGGTATGTGGTATTAATAAGCCATAGTATTGTAACAAAAGATATTTACAAGTTAAAAAGTTCCACAATAAAGTGAAGATTAATCTCCATGGTTAAGAATATTTTTACATGTTTTTAAAAAAGTATATATGTTTAACTTATATTTTGCTTTTTGTGAATTAAGGCTATATATTAATAAAAAAAAGAGTTACATGGATTTTCTAGAATGCTCACCAGGGATTCAAACTCTCCTCAACACACTCCGACTAGTGACCATAACAAAATATTCCCCATGCATGCCCAAAAATTAAAAATTCCCAAAGTCCAATTTACACCAAGGTTGATGCCAAATCTAGCAAGACTGATTACAATGTAGTCCCAGACATTGCTTCCAACAAAATTTAACCATAAATAAACTTTGCATCCAACTTACAAATAACAGGGGGCCTAATTAATATATCAACATCCAAATAAAAAACATAATTGAACACAGCCAGTGCATAGACAACAAGACTAAGATTAGAATGTCAAGGCTGATGTTTAACTAAGAGTGAAAAGAAAACCACTATAAATAACAAGAGCCTTGAAAACCAAACCGAGAAGCGCCACAAATGCCATCAAATTACAATGCCATCCTACTGTACTCACTAATAATTTTTTGAGGAGGAAATATTCCTTAGAGCCCTCACACTAGAGCCCAGAGGATCCATCAAGTCACTACTATCTGATTCACAAGCTATATGACTTTCCACATGCGCCAAGTGGGAGTCAATCTTGCCCAGGTAAAAAAGTTGATTTTGAGCATCCTCTTGATTTTTTCTAGGGTAGCGAAGACATTATACTTCTCCACTTGTTATTCCTTCAAGACTAGGCCCAACAGGGTCTTCATTTGCCAGTGTAGAGTCACAGAGTTTAAGTATTGATTATTTTTTCTAATGGTGTGCCTAGGGTCAGGAATTCATCCCAACATGTCCTCCATGATCTCAAAATCTGAATGAGATTATCTTTCAACCTCTGCTTGAGTCTCAAGCTTGAAAATTTCCTTTCAAGTGTCTAGTGGGACAACATTGAAATTGGTGATAGTCGAGTCATGAGCAAAGAGTCTCGCACCTCGCTGCCCTTACTAGGCACTGCCACTTCCCCCCCGCCTACACCTCATTCTATATCTCAGCAACATAGTTAAGACCCTAGGGGGCACACTTGTTGCAACAATTATGTATACTTCTTCCTGCAAAGAAACAAGAGAAAGGACAAGTCCCACCTCCTAAAAGACTAGGGTACCAACACATGATATCATCACAAAAACTCTAAACAGTAAACACATGCCTCAGACTCTACATAAGCCCCATCAATAGAGACAAGGACACCACATCCTTGACCAATAACTCACCATCATTGGAAACTAAACAAAAGAGAAAATAGAAAAGGACCAAAAGACCTCAGACGCCTATAGGGTGCAATCAAACAGAATATTCAATTAACAGAAGCTTATCTAGCCATGGAAAATACCAAACGTGGCAACACCTTAATAATTTAGGCCATATCAGACTCTCATTCCCAAACTTAAACCTTTTCCAATGGCCTTGAGCCAATAACCATAGACAGGTTGACAAGCCATCGTGAGCTTTACCCATAGGTTGGAAATGAAAATCCATACACAAATACTTACACCCTAGCACCTCAAACCTAGGCACGACGTAATGATGAAAGGAAGAGACCAAGCTTAGTAAACAAAAAACCTGAGATAATTGGCATTCTTGAAAGCCCACCTGGAAACCAAGTTCCAAGTGACCATCCATGAAACAAGGGTGAAACAAGGTAACCAGGGAACTCAAAAACTTTATCCACCACTTTTGGTGGTTGGCACAACCACCTCTTATCACTTTAAGTTTGGATGCTAACCTCCGTATAGAGCTTCTTGCACACACAAATTGAATATATAACACACCACAGGAGGCCAAGGACCTACACTTGGCTCCTCTCAACCCACCACAAGCCGGCCCAAAACCTAACACAAACAATATATAATTAAATTGCCAACTGGAGCATTGCATGTAAATGCATGCAAGGGCAGGTTGCATCCCCCCTCTTTTAATGTTGATCGCATACTAAGGTGTGGTGGGCACTAACTCCTAGGCCCCCATTACATCCACATTAACACCCCATCAGGGGACTTATATATTAATTATTTTTATAATTATTAATAATAATAATTTAAAAAGTTATAATTTAGTAATTTTTATGGTTTTTTCAATCTACTCAATCTTAGCTATATTATGGGGTAAGTCTTTTGATGCTTATCATGGATTGATGCCTATAAGAATTTACCAACTATTTAATTTATATGGTTGTGTTAGTGATATATGACCTTAAAATCTTTCTTATGTATAATACACAACAAGTAAATTATAATTATTGATATTGATTATGTTAACAAGTATTTTGATTAAAATATAGTTTTTAAAATATAAATTTATTTTTAAAATTTAATAAAAAATTATTGTGATAAATTAAATTTTAACAAATATTTTGATTTCTTTGTTCTTCGGGTGCTTATTCTATCAATTTCTATGTTATAGTACATTGCGGGTGATTTATGTTCAGTTGTGGTGGTTAATTTAGGTTATCTTGGCTACTAGATATTGGCTTCTTGGAAGGGTGGTGTTGGAGTTTGTAATTCATGCATTTCAATTCCTAGGTCAATTGCAATTAGAAACTCGTGTGGGGTTTTATCTTTTTTCTAAGTCAGTGAGGGGGTTTATGTCATGGTTTCAGGGCTATGTTATCTTGGTGCAGTGCATAGTCCTATTTGTAAAGAGCATTAAAGGTTGGTCAATTTGGTTATGAAATTGAAGTGTGGGTAGCTTGATAGTATTTTAGGTTTTGGGTATGTGGAGTGATATTTTGTTGATGACATTATTGCCCATAGATCTATAATATAGGGCCCTCCTTATCGCCCTTCATCTTATTTTATTAGTAGAGGTATTTCTAGTGATTGTCCTCATTGTTTATGTGTAGTTGTGTTCATGGCTCCAAGGCAATGAATGAGTAGTTTGCATGGTGGTGGAGGAAACATTGGGCATAAAAGGGTTTGCCCTTTTTGCTATGATTCAGTGTCTTATGCTTTTGATTATGTTCCTCTTCAGGTGTGGAAGGAGATATTCGCTCTAGAAAGTAAGGACGCAGGGGATTGCCCCTATTGTTTTGACTCTGAAATGGTGGGAGAGGAAGTTAAATGGCTTCCAAATATTGGTATATTTCGAAAAACAAGGTTGCACTTCATGAGTTTGTTGGCTTTAAACCAACAAAAATCAACTTTCCCGTGTCTTCTCTTCAAGGAAAAATAGGTGGAAACTTATAATGTTTTCTCATCATTAGATGATATCAAAAGGATGATTCGCAATCTGTGTTTCTGTCTAGATAATGTTGAATCTCATTTAGTACCACTAGAGAGTTTCTTTGTGAGTGATTCTACATCAAGAGATCTCGCCGATCCTCCATATGACAACGTTCAAACCCATGCATTAATATTTTTAGATAATGATTAGTATATGATGAGTAACTTAGCTTTTGATTTTTCCAGTGATACTTTTCTTTGGGATTTTTTGAATGACCTACTATGGTATTGGCTCGTTATATGCATTCTCAGCCACTGTGAAAACAATGGCTATAGTTTTGTGTTTGGGGATATCATGGTGTGGTCTTCATGATAGTCACGTTGTTGGCATGTTTATGGTGCATAAAGTTGCAATGGTTTGTTGAATTGTGGATGCATCTCTAGACAAATGTGTTGTATCACTATTTTTTGTGGAAGCGTCATGATGGATCACTACAACTCTAGATTTTTGTTTGGGTTGTGGCAAAAGGATAAATTATGCTTGTTTCCTGTAGAGGAGGTATCTTGATTTGATCTTTGTTCGTTTAGAAATTTTCTTTGTTGGCCTTCACTCCTAATGGAGTTGTAAACTAAAGACTAGGAATCTGGATGGATATGTCTTTTATGTGTAGTATTAACTCGCTAACTTTTTTTAGTCTTGTAAGGAATCTGGGTGCTTGACTACTATGCATAATGGAATTGTAATAGTTAGAGATATAATTTTTTTGTTGAAGTCTAGTTCATAAGTTAATTTGTTTTACCATGTTTGAGCTAATGCTTATCATGTACGCTATGTTTTTGAAATGAAATATGAATGTATATATTTACAAAAAAAAATATTTTGATTTCAATGCATGAAAGAAAGTATACGTTTTAAAATACAATTTAATTTTAGAAGTATTTTTTCCTTTCGATTTATTGCAGTTTTACTTTAAATTTTATTAAGTATTTATAAAACTTTTAGTTTTTTAATATTTTTTATATGAATATATATTTATTTTTTAGATATATATTTGTGATTATAGATATATTATATAACTCAATATAAATTAATATATATTTTTTCTTTATAAATTAAAAAAAAAAAATTATAATAATTTTTTTTTTGGTAAGTTCAAGAATGGTGAGGCTACATCATGGTCATGTCCAAGAATAACACCCGAATAGGGTGGGGAATTGAATGAATGACTTAACATCTAGGAGTGCCTTAACAACACACTCAATCATCATCTATCCAAGACCCAATGGACTATATATATAACTATTTTCTTTTCGAGACAACCAACCTTTGATCCATTACTATCATATGCCTTTGCATTTGATTCAAATTCAGGAGGATGTCCTCCTTGATTTCATTTATGTTTAGTACTCTATCGAGGAGGAATTTTAGGTGTTAGTAAATTTCAATAGTATGCATGTAGTGATTGTAATGACTTTTGGTATGCCCTACATTTGGTACCCAGTCAGCCACCACCACCAACACTTTTGTGTCCTTGAGAGTGCATCTCTCATAAACTAATTACCTCTATATCTTAGTGATTTCCTCTTGAATCAAGTGGGGAGGGATCTCTCTATACTTAGTAATTGAGCTTTCAACTCTCACTTAAGCCCTTGAGTGCCCCTTTTCCTAGTAATAAGTCACTCCTCAATGCACTCTAGCTCTCTATTGGGGCATGGTGTGGACCCAATAAGAAGGTTGTGGTAATGATTTAGTGGTATCTTGGCTTGGAACTTACCACTAAAAAGATAGATAAAAAATTAGTGGGACTGATAAGTGTCAGGTCCCCTGTCACTGGTGGGTGTCAAAGTGTCTCTCACTGTTTTGATTCACTGTTCATGCAAGGACTATGGGAAATCTTGTTCACAAAAAAGATCTAATCGTCCTCACAATTTTCTAGGAGAATAAAAACCACAAGAACTACAACAAGGAAACTTTTAGAAATGTGCACAGAGGAGTGGGGGTCAAGATCGAACCTGAGCCACCTTGTGCTAAAACCATTTGGAGGAAACTTGCTTGGGAAGGCAAGAATTAACTATAAAATATTTGGTAGGAATAACAATTTCCTCCATGAACTAGTGCTAACAGCTTAAAGCTTCTAGATTGTTAGTTTTTGTAGCATCACATGTGTTCCAACCAAAAAAATTTCTAGAGAGGCTAGAATACAAGAGATCTCTAAAACCGAGGAATCATTTCTGGAAATTCTGCCTAGAAATGACTTAATTAGATTATTAGCCATTTTTAAAATATTTCCTCAGTCTAAACTTAGGGAATATGGTTAATTAATCAAAATTACTTAAGTCAAGACGTGAATAATCTAGAAACTCACACGGATCGACTTCAAGTTAATCTTATCCATCGATTAAGATTTAATCTTGGTTTTTTGATTCCCAACAAAGGATTATAAGAAGAAGTCAATGGGAACTTGGAGAATACACTTGTGAGGTTCGATTTCGTGAGAAGATCGATTTCCAAAGTAGCAAGAGTCAGTTGTCGAAGAGAGAGCCAGTGAGATCGAAGCAGTGAGAGAGGGGAAGAGACAATGAAGTCAGAGTAAGGATTCTAGATCCGTTGAGTACATTTGCAGAGAGGCTGACGCAAAGCTGTGTAGCAGCCTCTAGAGGAAAATTCGATTCGCTAAGGAAGATTTCCATTTTTAGTTCTAGAGGTTGGGAAGGAATCCCAGAGTGTTGGAGAAGTGTCTTTCTGGTTAGCAGAAGGAAGAATGACTTCATCAGATTACAACAAAAGGAAAGTCGCCTAACCATCTATGCAGAGCAATGCAGAGGTTGACGCAATGCCTCAGAAGACTGAAATTCTAAAGGCAAGTGGTGCTGGGAAATTGCCTGTGGGGTGCGGAAAATTCCTCTCCATATTTTTGCCAGTATTTATCTATAGGATTGCCAGATTCAACATCCAGTTGTACTCAGATTATTTCACTACTGCTTAATAATAAAAATCCTTAGCTGCTAAACCGGTTTTCCCAAGTTGGGTTTTTCCAGAGACATTGGTCCAAAAACAATTTTGTTATTTTATGTGTGTGCTAGCATTTATTCTTCTGCAATTTTATTTGTGTAGATTGTAGTGTGAGTTATTCAATATTTATTGTGGGAAACAGTAAACAAATTGTTAAATTCAATTAACAATTAGGAGAATAATTTCCAATTGCTGCAATAGGATTTTGGTTGTGGAATTTTCACATGGTATTAGAGCGTAGCTGATCAGTTGGAGAGCTCAGTAGTGAAGACAGAAGGAGTTTCGTTGTTTAGTGTGGGTAGTCGATCGAACCCTCAAAGGAAGCGCAGTCACTTTTACGAGAGGCTGAGTTACTTGAGGAGATTCAATTTTTCTGAGTGGGCGACAAAAAAATTCGATCTCTCCAGATCGAGTGATTCCAAAGGCAAAGGGAGCAACCTAGTATTCTCACAGAGCGAATCTCTAGCTGGACATAGTATTTTTATAACAATTTGCTAGAGTAGAGCTAGCATCGAGTGGAAGGAAGAAGAGCACACATTGAGAGAAAATTTTCCTCAGGGAACTTCTAGTCTCAAGAAGTTTGATTTTCCTTGTGGATCAACGGTCATTGTGAGCATATTTTCTCACTCCATAAGGTAATGCAAATAGATGAGCAACAGTTGAGCAAAAAGGGAAGAGGAGATTTTTGACATTTGTTAAGATGGCCACTGCTGGACTTCGTGATCAAGATAGGTTGGATGAAGCTTCCAACTACGCATCTAGAAGGCAAGGATGTCCTTCCTTCTAGATGAATATGACCTTAAGCCATATATTGATGCAATGGTAGTGGTACCCCAAGATGCAGATCAGTTGAAGGAGTACAAAAAGGAGATGGTGCGGGAAAAGAGGCCGGTCCTAGACACAATTAGGGATCATTTTGTATCACATATAGTGGTCAAGGGAACGACCAAAGAGATGTGGGATACACTTTCCACATTGTACCAGGGAACTTCCAAGCAATGAAATATGTACTTAGAAGAGAAGTTGAGGCTCATTCAGATGCATAAGGGGGAAGGCATAGACTCCTTACTCACTAGGATTCAAGAGGTCTGGGACCACTTTTTAGTTGTTGGGGTAGCGCCTCAACCCACAGAGCTAGTGTGATTGGCACTAAACAGTGTCTCTGAGGAGTGGCACATATTCGTCTAAAGTATTTTGGGCATAGATACCTTTTCAAGGTGGGACAGGATATGGGCCAATTTGCAGTAGGAGGAGTTGAGACGAGCTCTATTGAAGAGATCCATCAATGGAGGCAGCAAATAAAAAAAGGTGAAGGAGGAGGAGAATGTGGCCCTCGCATCTAAGGGTCCTAGTCAGGGACAAGGGGGAACAAAGAAAAAGGAAGAAGTACTTGTCAAAGGTTAAGTGCTTCAGATGCAATGAGTTCGATCACTACAGTACCCAGTGTCCTCTCAGGAAGAAGGACAAGGAGGAGAAGTAGGACTAGGCTACGTCTCATGCAGAGAGCGATAGGGTTTCCTCCAAGATGGAGGAATATTTTGTCATGTTTGCAGATATACCACCAGGAGTGAGGTGGGGAGATTTAGTGTTGTAACCCTAGAGTTCTATATATGGGCAGGATCCTTGAGGAGGTTCGCCTCATGGATCAATGCCTTGCTACAGGGGCCCACACTATTCAGTAGCAAAATGGATCAATGGCAATAGATGCAGTCAGAGGCTGAGTGACAGTTGCATACTAGTAACAGGCAGATGCTTAGGAGCATAGTGCAAAGTTGGCAGCAATGCAGTTAGCATAGTGCAGAGTTAACAATAGAGCAGATTCCTCAGTGACAACGCAGGTACTAGAAGCAGTCAGGACTCGGGAGACAAATGCATCATGCTAATCACTATTGGTTCAATATTTAGGATGCTTCTCAATTGCAGTTGTTGTAGTTGTAGCAGAAATAGATGAGAGGGAGTTATAGTGAAGATGTAGTGTTAGCAACAACATAAATGCAATGAATATCATATTTGTGTCGTGGTTGGTGGGAAACAACATCCATACATCAAAAACATGACAGGAGATGATGTAGAGATAAGGTGCTACTATAGGGTGTGTAGTAGAGCACTAGAACACATTCCTTGCTAAGAGGGAGTGTTAGTTTTTTGTAGCATTGGATGTTTTCTAGCCACACAATTTTATGGAGAGGCTAGAATACAGGAGATCTCCAAAACCCAGAAATTGTTTCTGGAAATTCCTCCTAGAAATGACTTAATTAGATTATTAGCCAGTTTTTAAATATTTCCTAAGTCTAAACTTAGGGAATATGGTTAATTAATCAAGACTAATTAAGTCAAGGCATAAATAATCTAGAAACTTACACGGATCGACTTCAACCTAATCCTAACCATCGATTAAGATTTAATATTGGTCGTTGGAGTCCCAACAGAGGATTTTAAGAAGAAGTTGATGGGCACTTAGAGAATACACTTGTGAGGTTCGATTTCATGAGGAGATCGATTTCCAGAGTAGCAGCAGTCAGTTTCTGGAGAGAGAGCCAGTGAGATTGAAGTAGTGAGAGAGGGGCAGAGATAGTGAAGCTGGAGGAAGGATTCCAAATCCGGTGATTACATTTGTAGAGAGGAAAGTGAGCCATAGAGAGGCTAACGCGGAGCTGTGTAGTAGTGTCTAGAGGCAAAGTCGATTTGGTGAGGAAGTTTGACGTTTTCAGTTCCAGAGGCCGGGAAGGAGTCCCAGTGTTCTGAAGAAGCGTTTTTCTAGTCGGTAGAAGGCAGAACAACTTCATCAGAATCCAATAGTAGGAATTTTGTCCATCCAACTATGTAGAGCAATGTAGAGGCTAATGCAGTGCCTCAAAAGGCCAAAGTTCTGAAGGCGAGTGGTGTCAGGAAATTGCCTCTGGGTGAGGAAAATTCCTATCCATATTTTTTCCTTTATTTATCTGTAGGATTGCTAGAATCAGGATCCAGTTGTACTCAGATTATTTCACTGCTGCTTAATAATAAAAAGCCTCAACTACTGCACTGGTTTTCCCAAGTTGGGCTTTTCCGGGGACATTGGTCCAAAATTAACTTTGTTATTTTATGTGTGTGTGCTAGCATTTCTTCCAGAGTTTATTCTTCAACAGTTTTATTTGTGTAGATTACAGTGTGAGTTATTCAGTGTTTGTTGTAGGAAACAATAAATAAATTGTTAAATTTAATTAACAATTAGGAGAATAGTTTCCAGTTGTTGCAATAGGATTCTGGTTGTGGAATTTTCACATAGATAAACCTGGAGTGAGTGTGATTCACATGGATGGTGAGCGAAAAAAATCAACCTTGTCCACTTTTCCTTTGTAGTATGTGAAAATACCCGTTTTAAGAACCAAATTGAGTGTCATAGAGAACACCCGTTGCATAATAATAAATGAGAAACACCAGACTCTAGAGAGTTGTAGTAGCCCCATCATGATGATAATACATCATGAACAATCTTTGAACTTAGTGTAATGGTGAGAATTATTTCCCAGGATTGGAATCTTAAAGTAATTTCTTGCCACTTGTTGCCTATTAAATGTCGAATTGGTGCAAAGAAGTGGTATAGCAGGATTGCTTGGGGGCCTAGTACCACCTTCATTAACATTTCAAGATTGGCCTATACCCTTTTCCATCCTCCTTGTCGTATAGACATGATGGAAATTTACTATCCAAATTGTCAGGTAGTGGAACATAAGGTTGGATCATGCACTTTGTATGTCCAGTGATGAACATTTAAGGGGATGTGCTACCATGTCCCACTGACATGTGGGCTAGTGGGATGGTGGCAGCATACCTTCCCCTTCCTCTCTTCTCGAGATTCCTATCCAAGGAGATATTTTTATTAAAAACATTATCATAATTTTCAATGGAATTTCACACTAAAATATTGTAAAATGTGTGATGTGTTATATTAAGTGAAAGATGAACATGGAAAATTTTGGGGGTTAATATTCGTAAGTGGGCTAACTTTCCATGATTTTTCCAAAAAGAAGATTCGCCAATTTCCTTTTCTTCTAAAAATGATTCGCCCAAATTTTACAATATAAAATTATTTTTACTAAAAAATCGCCAACATTATTTAGAGAATATATATAAAATCATTATAAATTTGAATAATTTTACAAATATATCAATAAACATTTTATAGTTTGTGTATTAGGGACTAGTGAGATTCACCAATGTGTTTAAATTTCAAGATAATTTTCCATCCTTAAAATTTTATCTGAAGATGAACAATAAAACAATTTTCCCCTCAAAAAATTATAAAATGTATGATTTTAAGTAGAAGATGGAAGCAAGTCCAATTTCATTGTTAGGGTTACAAATAATTAAATCTAAGTTTCAAGACTCTTATAATAATAATAATAATAATAATTGTCCCATAGGAACACAACAACCCACCTTATATGTAGCTACCAATAAAAAACCTCTGGGGTCTATGACCTATCGTTCTTAATGTAAACAAGGTCACAACTTGAAGGATTTGAACTTTGGATCTCTTAGTTTTCTCAAGCCTCACATTACTTTGATCACCAATTGAGTTGCCCCCTCATATAAGACTCTTGTAATAAAACTTAAATATATAGATTTGATAAAATAAAAAATATGATCATCATCATCAAAAGATGCACATATACACAATTATGAAAACTTATCATAACTTAGTTGTTAACTATTGGTGATGACTAGCTACATCATCACTGAAATAATTAGTTGAGGGTCCTTAAGAAGGTAGATTTTCACTCTTACGAATTGCCTCTAAATTTTATGCAATCAACCTATTTCCTTAGAAAAACTAATTATTAACCAATTAGAAATAGTTTTGAATGGTTCGACCCTTTTCAATTCATAAATGACTTCAAAGCCATGAAAAGCTCTTAAAGCCCTTGAACTCTATAGATTAAAAGATCTAGAAGTTTTCAAAATTCTCTATCATATTTTTTTTTATTATCAAATTTGACCAAAAAAATATCCCAAAAATGACCATTTCATCTATTAATTAAATTAATCTATTTTAAATTTTATTCATATATAAAAATATAAATAACCGTAGCTTATAAATATATATCTTAATTAATATTCATTATATATTTTAGATATTTAATTTTTATATCATTTTTTTTTTTTTTTTATTTTTTAAATTTACATCTAATATTTTTCATTCATACCCGATAATTATATATATTTACAACTTTCTCTTTTACCAAGCAATTTATTTTTATTGAAAATTAAACACTGAAAAATAATTAATAAATTGATTTTAAATTATAATAATATTTATGTCAGTGGAATCCAAATAAAAAAGAATACCACTCGGTGAAACAATTATTCAAACTAAATCTTACATATTTGAATGCAGATTTTTGTGATTCATGATTTCTTTAAAGTCTCTTTCGGATAAATCACATAAGTTTATCAAGGTCTATGCGTTTCAAGCCACCTACTATTCATCATTACAACAAAGATGGATAGTTCGATCCATAAGAAAAAATATATAGAAAATGCAAAGCTAAATCTAAAACGAGACATTATAGATTAAATAAAATTAAATATTATAGTCGAACCTTAAAAACTAAAAGAAAAAACAAAAACAAAAACAAACAAAACAAACAAACAAAAAACAACAACAAAAAACAAAAAGAAGCCAATGAAAATTATAAAAAATTTGGAAAGAATTCTAATTAGAATAAGTGAAAACATAAATTGTTATAATAAAATTATCATATAAATAAATATTATATCAAAAAAAAGGGACAAAAGAATACAAAAAATTAAAGTAAACTTACAATACTATAGAGAATCAAATTAGGTATAAAAATATAATAAAATAATTAATTAAAAATATATAATTATTTAGAAAGAATAAATCAAGATATAATGAATAATACATACAAAAAAGTAGAAGGAAATTAATTTAAAAGAAGAAAGCCTAAACACAAACATATATATATATATCAAACACTAAAAAGTTATCAAATAAAATTAATAAATAATCGATAAAAAGATAAAGTATAAGAAAATCTAAGAAGAAAAGGAACGACTCACGAAAAGAGGGAGAAAAAATAAAAGACCAAATCTAGGAATAAAAGGATGAGATCCAACAACTACTAATCTTCCAACCATCATCCCTATTTAGCATATCAGGTTTTTTTCAATTTCGATTGCTTCACTTAATTTTCAGTGATGGAAATGATACCCTAGCAATGATATGGGAATCCTCAATACAAATATGGTGTTTTGTCTTCTCAGCATGCTCGGCTAAAGCTAAGGAGTGAGCCTACTATGTTTAATGTCAGTTGCATGCTCTTAAGTCTTTTTATTGATGGAACGACATGTTTCTCCAATGTAGGGGGTCCCACATGAACATGGGACCAAATAAACACCTTTCATGTTTCCAAGTTCTACAAAGTCTTTGACGAATCTTAGGGAGCTATGAATGGTGTTCATGGGTCTAAAAGTAGACGAAACATTGTGCTTCCCAAATATCTAAGCAATCTTGTGAGTAGTCCCTTGGATAAAGGGAAATTGAATGCTAGAAACTAATTCACTTGATGTTTCCTTACTTTTGTACAATTTCTTGTTTTTAAAAGTTCTTTAATACCTTGGTATTTATTATACCCATTCATTTCAAAAACTTTAAGGAGATGGGTTTTCTCGTTCTCCAAGTGACTTTCATCAGAAACCCTTAAAGCACGAGTAACTAATGTATTGAAAACTCTCATCTTCTAAGCTGGGGAGTGATGGAAATCATCATGAAGGTATTGCCTTGTGTGATTCTTCTTACAAAAGACCTTGTGAGAGAAAGAACCATCCTCTTTCTTAGAGATTTATTCCAATTAAAATTCTTTCCACATTTCTGGTAAATTTCATCCGCGTGTTTTTTGTTTTATTTTTCCTTTTTTGATATTAATTATTATTAGTTTTTAACGATCTGTGTTAACATTATAGTATTCAATTTTTTCCCACTTTTGTAATTTCAATTTCTTCTCCTATATATTTTTTATTAAATTTTATTTAATCTAATTTGGATTTAATCGTTGTATATTCATTATATAATTTTTCTAATAATTCAGATTATCTATCTTTACCTTAATATTAACAACAATTAAATAATTTTAAAAACATCAACCTCAATAAATCTATATGATTTATTGGGAAAAGACTATATAAATCTTACATTTTTATTTTTAATATAAATTTATATATAAATATAAATAGTGAAAAATGATGATTTGAAATTTACAATATTTAAATATTTTTTTAATTAAAATTCATTCATATAATTAAAATATAATTTTAAACATACTTAAATATTAGAAAATAGCTCAATTCACGATAGTGCTATTATTAAATTATATAAATTATGAAATCAAAATTCAAACCCTCGATCAAATCATAAATAAAAAATAAAATAAATAAAATATTTTTAAATATTACAAATTTTATTTATATATTTAAAACCTATTATATATAATTAAAAAAAATTATTTTTAAAATATTGTAAATTAATTTTAAAATAATACAAAGTTATTAACAACAATGAAGGATGAGAACACATCATCGGACAAGTAGATTACCATTAGAATGTTCGCATTATTAGATAACATTTCTATATTGTCACTAATGATATATAGTAATTAGAATTTGATGAGTTATATATTACGATTGCTTGCATGCATATTATTAATAATGGTTAAAAGTTGCTGTATCTTATTATATTTTGGGTTTGTGGATTAATGAGGTTGATAAATGCATGATAATATATTGTTGGAGTAGTTTTTTTCTAATTTTAGGTTTTATTAAGTTTATGGAATAGTTTTTTTGGAAATCTCCGTGTTATGAAGTATTATGTTAAAGTTCAAATTTTCCATAGTAAAAAAAAATGGTATGATGAGGATTGTAAGGCAATATAGAAAATGACCAAAATATAGGGTAGTAATAGATTGTAATGACCCTGACCATTTTGCAAGTATGTAACTATGATGTTAGTTGCTTTCTACTCGTGTAAATGATATAAGTGTTGTCTTGGTCACTTTACACTAGTATGGTTATTGTAAATGTTTCATGATTATGTTATATTGGAATAAATATTGTATACATCTTTGTATAGAAGTGCTTTTCTTGGGATCCTTGCAATGGTGTGAATATTGTAAATTGATTGGTGAACAAACCATCAGATGGTCATGTTCAATTTCACAATTATGGTTATACTGTATTAACTTAATGAGTATATTATACTTTTATTACAGGTTTTTTATTTTATATATATATAATCTATTAATATATATAATATATATTAATATAATATCTGCATTAAAATATATGCATTTGATAGATGGCAGGTGTTGGTCTCTATAATTGTCCTAATTTTGACCCTAGACTTATCCTAATCCTAATCTTACCCTTTAAACCCTCTATTTCACAATTGGAACTCAACCTTTTACACATATTCCTGGACTCTTCATGACTTTGGTAAATATGGGTTATATAGGCTTAATCGTTATTTAAAAGGTTAAATAACTTTATGTGTCTTTGTAATTTATTTATTTTCCATTTCCTTAAAGGCATGACGAAGTAAAAGTCATTAATCAAAGTAAAAGTTGGTTGGTGTAGGCAGGTTCTTGTACCGTCCGCCATTCCTGTACTTGAAGACAATCAGAAAATTTACCTTGCTCACTGCCAAAACATTGTATCTATTGAGAAAATGACGTGCATTCCTCGCCAAGAATCATTTCTATACTCTAAAATAAACTCGGAGCATTGAGGAAAGTGCGAAAATAGGAGGTCGGGTTTTGACTAGCACATTCATGATTAAGTTTCTGTTGCAGACGAGAGCCGAATGTCTGTGTATAAATACGGTTTTTAGGATAGAACTACATAGCGATAAGATGGGGAATTTTTGCTACTGTGTAGACTCTGTTTTGTATCGCCTATCTTTGGGCTGGAACTATGAAGCTTTGATGTATATTTGTAGAAAAATTTAATAATATAAGGAGCAATGCCAGTGCGATCTATTTCGGGTTCTTATCTTATGTGATGATCCTTTTGCATAGTTGATCTTCAAGTTTTTGTAAATGGAAATGAGCTAGTTGGCTGGGGCCCAACCAACCCAGCTCGTTATCCCTTTGTTCTGTAGGTGTGTTATATTTTATCATACTGGTTTGAGCAGAAGAGTGTTTATTTAAATCGTAGATTGATGGTTTCTGTGTGAAAACGCATGTGCATCTTAGATCTAAGGGCTTGTGGTATGTAAGTGTGTTGGCTAATCTCATTTATAGCATTTCCTTAGTCTTCCTTTCTGAGTATTGCCTGATTGTCTTTTGATACAAGTGTTGCCTTACATTTCCGCAAGTTGAGATTGGGTTATGAGTTGTTTCCAGTTAAATCATTTACAAACAATTTGCTTTCAGTTAAGTAATTTACAAGTCGATTTACTCTCAGTTGACTTATTTTCGATCTATTCGAATGTGTTCTAGTTTAAACAATAACTTTGATCACAACATAAGTAACTCTCTGTGCAAAGATAACTGTAATATTTTCCTTGAAGAAATATAAGAACTTATCAAATGGTTGAGAATTATTTACAACATTTTATGAGTTTAAATATTTGTTACAAGAAAAATTTTCTCATGTTTAGCAGAAACCTAAAGGAGAGGAGCACTTTACCTTTTAAGTAGACATTTACTGTGTTTTTGCAAAATTCTTTCTACTGATTGAGGGTTTTCTTCAGCCTTCATGGTACTCCTATTCTAAATGCTTAATTGTTGAAGGATCTTTGTTTCTTTTGAATGATTGAGTTAAGATTTCCTTTCCGCTCAGATTTGTTTACAGCTAGTTAATGTTGGCACACTTTATGCATGGTAAAAGTGATTGAAGACAAAAGATGCTTCGATACAGGGGTAGTAGAACTCAGTACAGGAACAACTCGTTCTAAGTATAGGAACATATGTTATGGTACAAGAAAAAAGCGTTTTAGTACAGGAACTTGGGGTTCCAGTATCAACTCAGAACACCAAGTGCAAGAACACTCGGTACAGGAATGAAACCTTTGTAATAGAGACAAATTTAATTAGGTTCGTAATTATTCATTTTGTTTGTTAAAGCATTTGAGACTCAATCACAAGGATCTGTTCATCTATTTCTTTTCCATATTTCTTTGAAGTTGGTTGCAGATTTGTTTCAATTCCTTTATGTTAAGGTTTGGCAAGTATTTCTTTCAGTTGATTCCAGTACTATATTTACTTGGTGTTGTTGCTTTCCATTATTTTGATTCTGCAAGTGCAAGTAGAGAAATTAGAAGTAGATCTTAGAGAAGTGAATACCATAATCATTTGGCATTTCCTGTGCTACGCCTCTAAGCTTATGTAGCCTCGGGTTGACAGATTAAGTGTTGAAAGAGTTTGTTGAATTACAACTCTGACACCTAACATTTTGGCGCCATTACTTGAGGGATGTTATTTTGATTTTTGCATGTGTTATTTTTTCTGCGGCATTTGGTTGAAGTTTTCTCCAGCAAGTTTTTCAGTTGGTTAGTATTTTCTGGTTGATTTGTTTTAAAATGTATGACTAGAAAGGGTAGGGGTTTGAAGCCTAATAAGGGCAGAGGAAATACTGATAAATTTGAAATTTTTAATCATATTGGACCTTCTTTTGCAGGCAGAAAGTCTAAACAAACATAGACTCATCACACCATAATTGTCCACGTGGACGCTGGAAACAATAGTTTGGGCATGACACAACCAACAAAGGGAAAGAAGGAAACTATTGGATTTCAAAAGATTAACTTAAGACATACTCAACCTTATCATTCTGTTAAGAGTGGGTTGATCAGAGGTACAAGAATAACGGATTATGAGGACCACGCTGAGGGGTTCGGCGAGAATCAGTCAAATGAAGAACAATCCACCTTTGGGTTTCCATCGTGGATCTGAAAACAACTGTGAAAATGAAGAACATTCCACCATCGACTCTTCCTCATTTTCATGCTAAGGTACATGAGGATCCATATTCATTCTTATTTGAATTTGACATATTATGTAGAAACTATGATTATTCCACAAATGCCCAGAATTTAAAACTATTTCCTGCAACTCTCAAGGATTCAGCCTTGCGTTGGTTCATGGGATTAGGAGGGAATACCATAGCTTCCTGGGAACAGATGAAGGGAGTCTTTTTGACCAAATATCAAGAATATTGTAAAACTAGAGAAATGCAGGATGAGATCTTCACTATTGTGCAAGGTGATGACGAGACCCTAGAAGATTATCTAGAAAGGTTTCTATATATCCTCCAAAGGTCAAAACATAAATTTGATCCAAGTACTATTAGAACCTTCTTCTTACGTGGGCTTATGGATGATGCTAGAAATAACATGAATTTATTAGAACAAGGGGATATTGCTTATAAAACTTTTGATCATATTTGTGACTTGTGTGAGAAGTTCTTATGGAATCAATCTACATCCGGTACAGGAGTTCGAAGTAGAAATCATAAACTTGGATCTACAAATGCTATGATCATTGGTTTGGAAAATAAAATGGACAATATGAAAATTGAAATAATGAATATTGTTAGTAAACAAATAAACTCTTTGAAATTTTGGCAAAAATTGGTAGAGGAACAAGAGTCGTTGTCTATTTATTATCCAAAGTGTAGGAAAAAGCATATTGTAAGAGAATGTCCTGCCGATGTTAAAAGTGCTAATAAATGTGTGATTTGTACAAAGAAACATCCTACCGAGGATTGCCCTTTTATACCAAGACTAAAAACATCAATTGAAGGAGAGCAATCTGATCCTGAGCCATTGCATGCCATGGGAGCACGGAAATCTTGGCCTCAGGTAGGTACAAGTATGATTCCTGAACATGCACCACATTTTTTTGGTTATAATGCACCATCATATTCCTACCATAATGCAAATCACTCTCAACCTTGGCAGCATGGGAATCATTTTCAGTATGGAAAACCTCCTCAACCCTAGCAACAAGGATGGAGGGGGTCATCCTATCCTCATTATTCCTATCATGCACCTGTGCAATCATATCCTACTACATATGCACCTTATCCAATGCCACAACCATCATTACCAACTTTACCTCAACAGAGTCAACCTATGACACAATTTCCTTTACGACCACCCTTTCAACCACCCCCACTGCCTGCTCAACTGATACCAAACCCCAATAATAAGGTGGTAAAATTGATCCATTCCATTGGATTTCTCCCTTCTCACATTTATCAGGCCACACCAGTTGGGGTCAATGACCTTCAACTGAGATCAGGAAGGGTAATAAAACCAGAAAAACAAAAACAACCTAGGGTGATTATCATAGAGAAAAATGAGGAGGGAAATCCTGATCATTCGAAGAGAGATATCACCATTCAACCCATTCCCACACATTCAGAGCTTTTGCCATCTTCCTCAAACAAGCCTCCCTATCCGGAAAGGCTAGTTGTGGAGAAGAATGACCCCACTCCCGAGTCTAGTTTGGCTTCCGAGCTTAGGAATCTTTGTATAAAGGTCCCTTTGCTTCAGGCTATTAAAGAGATCCCATCTACACAAAAATCATTAAGGAACTTTGCCTTAAGAAGCTAGGAAGGAAAAGAGTAGAACCTCAAACCATTCAGTTTGTTGGAAAAGCAACTGAATTGATAACAGGATGCGTGCAAATGGAAAAATGGAACGATCTTGGAAATCAGTTGTTTCTGTTCAGATAGGTGATATCCTTGTCCCCAATGTGTTAATAGAGCGAGGAGAAGTCATTAATGTTATGACTAGGCAAACCATGGATCAACTTGGGTTGGTTCATATTCGTCCTACCCATATTGTGTTTGAAATTGCAGACATATCTAAAATCAAACTAGAAGGTATGTTGGATGATGTGATTGTTTCAATTGATTTTTGGGAATACCCCACAAATTTCATTGTGCCTCAGCCAAAAAATCTTGTTGGAGGGCATCCCTTGATTTTGGGATGATCATGGCTTGCCATGGCATATGCTTATATTGGTTGTCATTCTGGTGATATCTATATTTCCCATGGAGAGGCTAGCAAGAAAGTCACCTTGTACCCACCTGCTAGATCTATCCAGGAGCTTCGAGATACTTTATGGCTAGACTATGACAGTAGTGATGAGAAGACTCGATCTGTTTCTTTGATTCACCATCACACCGAGTTGACCAAAGAGGGTGAGATATGAGACTTCTTAAATAATCTAGACATAATGCCAAATTTTGATTCACTTCGTCAGATCTTTAGTTTATATTTTCAAGAAAGTTACAATTCTCAACCTTCTTCATCACAAACGCTAGCAGCACCTACCTATAATCTCAAACCTGAAACCACCCTCATTGAGATTAGTCCATACAAATCTTTGCACATTAGTTTAGACCTGGATTCATCCCAACAAGAGCAGCTTGTGAGTTTGTTACGAGACCATCTTGGTGCCTTTGCATGGAGTTATGAGGACATGAAAGGCATCCCTCCTTAAACTTGTATTCATAATATTTATATTCAAGAGGGATCCCGACCTATTCGACAACCCCAAAGGTGTATGAATCCAACACTAAGAGAATTTGTGAAAGAAGAATTACAAAATATCTTAGATGCTAATTTCATTTATCCTATATCTAACAACCAATGGGTTTCCCCGTTGGTGATAATCCCAAAGAAAGATGGGAGATGAAATATTTGCAATGATTACAAAGAATTAAATAAATCCACTCTCAAGGATTATTTTCCCCTTCCCTTTATTGATCAGGTGCTAGATACCATTGCCGAAAAAAATTACTTTTCATTTTTAGATGGCTTTAGTGGTTATAACCAAATACAAATCACACCCGAGGATCAAGATAAGACTACCTTCACATGTCCTTGGGGAACATTCGCCTATCGAGTGCTTCCCTTTGGGATGTGTAATGTACCATCTACCTTTCAAAGGGTATTTTTGGCTATTTTTGTTGACCTTGAGTGTGTAGAAATTTAAATGGACAATTTTTCAGTATTTGGTGATTCATTCCAAGAAGCCCTAAAAAATTTGGAAAAAAGTGTTTTTTTGTTGCCAAGAAGCCCACCTCGCTTTGAGTGATAAGAATTGCAGATTGATGTGCAAAGAGGGGGTGGTTCTTGGCCATATTATTTCTGACAAAGGTATCCAGGTAGACCCAGCCAAAGTAGAAGTTATTTTATGTCTTCCTACACCAAAAACACAAAGAGAAGTGAGAGGATTCCTGGGACATGTGGGCTATTACCGACGATTCATTGAGCATTTTTCTAGGATAGATACCCCACTTTTCCAATTGTTAGCTAAGGATAGTGAGTTCTCTTGGACTACGGCTAACCAACAAGCTTTTGAGGCACTGAAGGAAAAAGTAGTATAAGCACCAGTTCTGTGAGGGCCTAATTGGTCCCTCCCATTTCATATTTCATCGGATGCCTTAGATACTTCTATTGGCACAGCCTTAGGACAAGAAGAGAACCAACAATCCTATGCTATTTACTTCATTAGTAAAAACTTGTCACACGCTGAATTGAATTATACAGTAACTGAGAAAGAGGCTTTAGCTATGATATTTGTTATTAATAAGTTCAAACACTATATTACAGGTTATGAAGTATTTTTACATGGAGATCATTCTACCATAAGATATTTAATGAATAAACCTTTGACTAGTGGTAGAGTGACTGGTGGTTACTTTTATTACAGGAATTTAATATTACTATTATTGATAGACTAGGAAAATCTAATGGTGTAGTTGATTATCGTTCGAGATTAAATAATCTTGATGAGATAATTCATGTAAATGATTATTTTCCTAATGAGCATCTTTTTGTGGTATCAATGAATTCCCCGTGGTTCTCTGATATAGCTAACTATTTGGTGACAAGAAAAACACCACCTCACTTATCCACCCGAGAGAGGCGAAATATTATCCAAAAAAGTGCTTCATACTCCTCGATCCAAGGAGATCTCTTTTACACAAGACCCAACCTTATCATCCATAGATGTGTGAGAGAAGAATAAGTGTTTGAAATATTGAAATCTGCCCATGATGAGCCTTGTGGGGGCCATTTTGCTGATATGAGAACTGCATATAAATTTTACGAGTTGGATAATTTTGGTCGTATTTGTTTACATACACCAAACTATATGTCAAACATTGTGATTACTGTCAGTGAATGAGCTAGCCTGACCAAGCCAATGAAATGCCTTTGTGTCCTCAAGTTATGATTTAACCCTTTGAAAAATGGGCTATTGATTTTGTAGGACCTATAGCTCCAACCTCATTAAACAAAACAACATATCTTGGTTTGCATTGATTTTGTAACTAAATTGGTAGAGGCTAAAGATGTTTCTTTTGCTACTGAAAAAGTTGGTGTTGATTTTTTGTTTAATGAGATTTTTACTAGATTCGGTGTTCCTAGAGAGATTGTTACTAACAATGGACCAAATTTTATTTCTAATATGGTTACAGGTATTATGGAGCAATATAAAATTCGGCATAGGAAATCACCACCATATCACCCGCAAGAAAACGGCAAGGTAGAATCTACAAATAAAATAATCGAATCAATCCTTACCAAAATAGTAAATCTTCACAAGAAGGATTGGGCCAACAGATTACCTAAAGCACTATGGGCCTACAGAAATACGTGGATGAATAGCGTGGGTCACACATTGTATGAGTTGGTATATTGAAAACAAGTCCTATTACCGATTGAATTCCAAATAAAAACCTTCAGAACTACAGTCCAATTGGGACTAGATCTCTTGGAAGCACAACAACAACTTCTATTGCATCTGAATGAGCTTGATGAATTTAGGAGGGATGTTGTTTAGCAAAATGTGTTAATACAACATAAATCAAGGAAATGGCATGACAAGCTGATCAAGAAAGACAGTTCTAACAAGGTGATTGGGTACTCCTTTATGACTCTAAATTTAAACATTTTAAAAGGAAATTTTGTACTCGTTGGATGGGATCATATGAAGTAATTAAAGTATTTGAGAATGGGGCAAGAGAAATCAAAACTATTGATAGACAAGAATTAGTCTTTATGGTGAATGGGCATAGAATTAAGACATATTTTTAGCCCCTCAACAAGGAAGACTTTCTGCAACAAGTATAGCAGTAGCCGGAGTTAAGGATGGTAGGTGGTGATTCCAACCTACTTTGAATCTAATCATCTCTTTTCCAATAAAAAAAATAAAAAAATTTGAAAACTAACAAATTGAAAAAGAATTCTTTACCTATGATTATGAAAATCAGCTTGCTGACATGGTCATGGAAGGATCTGCCTAAAAACCAACATGCTGGCGAGTAGATCAATCTCCAATAAAAAGGGAATGTTGCTTGATAATTATAAATGATGATTGTCACTGAAAAGAAGCAGGTATTTATAAAAGTTTTGGTGCAACAGGATGATTAGCAGGACCAAGCCCTTATCCAAGTTCAAAATTGTTGACATGGTAGATTTTGTGCAAGTAACACATAATTCCCATTGCAGTTATTTTTAGCACTACGTGGCATAAAATTTTGAGGTGATAATTCTGCCTTTCTTCCTTTTCCTTTTTCATAATTTTCCTCTAAATTCTTCCTTTTTCCTGTCAAAAATATTCCCTCCTTTTATTCAAAATTTTTCCCCATCCCATTGTCATTCTTCCCTCTATTTCCCTAAAGAATTTTTCCCTGTCCCTTTTTCTTATGTCCCCTTGGTGGATTGGTCTCATTCTTAAGTGCCCTTGATAATATCCTTCCCTTTCTAAGATTTTTTTTTTTTACCCCTATCTCACTTCTTTTTTTTCCTTCATGATTTTATTGCAAGATCTGATGGACCATCAAAGAATTTATCAATAAGATCAGAAAGGCACAATGGCACCAAAAAATGGCAAAGGAGACTCCTTTAAATTCTGCAAAAATTTTTAAAAGTCCAGCCTGTGTATTATTCAGAATATTTGTAAAAACCCTTTTTAGTACAGGAACCACAATATTTTCTTGTTGTAGGAATATAAGTTTCATTACAGGAAAGGCGGGTTCAACAATAGGAACTATGTCTAAGTACATGAACCCTTTCAATTCATGAATTTTAATACACCAGCTCTAAGTTTTAAATGCAATGATTTTAGGATTGTATATAGTACTTTCGATTAAACTGTTATTTTTATCATCGCTTACAGGAATGACATTTTAAGTGCAAAGAACATTATAGACTTGGCTAACCTTATTTTTATTTGAACATTAATATATACCCTAATCAGAGTCATGATGAAAATAAGCCTTGTGTGAAAAAGCCTTCCTTACAAGTACCAACCTTCTGAGCTTTGTTAACTTTTGATGATTGGGCCGTTATCATACAGAACCTTGAGTCCCCTTTTCTAAATTTTCTATAAATCTCCGCCTTTACCTATCATTATTACTCCACTCACTTCAAAATCATACCCATGTCTGCAACCTTTTCAATTCAAATTTTCATAAGGTACGACCGTTAGATCACCGAGATAATAGGAAAGGATGTTGTACATGTAATTCAAGTTGGAAATAGCAACAAGAAATGCTAAAAATAGCATTGCTATAAATAAAATTTCAGGTACCAGTGTTGGATATAGCAACAAGAAATGATAAAATGGAAATGCTAAAAATAGCATTGCTATAAATAGTATTTCGGGATAGATTCCAATTTTAGTTAGTCCCTGAACTAAAATTGAGAAGTAAAATTCAAATTTGATCTTAGCAGTTGTTTGTAAAATAATTATTTAATTCATCTTGAGTTAATTAGTTGTAGGAAATCAAACATGAAGTCTATGTGAAGACAAGCAACAGTTTCTCCATTGATTGAAGAAGTTATCCCTTGATTAAAGGAGATCAAGATGAGTTGTACTTTGAGTTGTAATTAGTTAGCTCAGTTATCTGAGTTAAGTCTAGTTAGATTAGTTCCAACAATTTTTGGAATTAATTGTGAGTTCAGTTAGTTAATGCATGCATGCATGTAAGTAATGCACTTCAGATAACTGAATATTCTCTCATAAATAACTCATGCATGTCAGTTCAGTTAGAGACCCAGTTGAGATCAGATGATGGGACAGTGTACTATCAGTTGGAGGATTTTTTCTATATAGGAAACTCATCCATGCAGAAGGAATTATCTCCTTCAGGATTGCGCAATTACTTCTGAGTTTAGTGAGCAGTGTGAGAGGCCAATTCACATAGGTGGCAGCATTGGACCCCAGGAGAAACTGCACAAGGAATTAGGAGGCTTGGAGGGTAGAGGAGAAGGTTTGTGAGAAGCCTTTGACTGTCTATGAGCAGCAGAGGGATTGTACTAAGAGCTGGATAGCTTGTGAGCTAAAGCTTTGTGTAATCTGAACATATTTCCACGTGTATGATAATATAGAGATCGGGGTTTTTAGCTGAGGCTTTCCCCAGTGTACTCTTATGTGTTCATGTGTGATTGATTTCTCATTCTCTATTATATGTGTTCTATTTGATCTTGCTCATAATCGATTAAGCTTCCGCACGTTTGTTGTAGAAGTAGATCTTGTATTTTGATTTATTATATTGCATTATTAGGTGATCTACAGTGGGAAATTCTACATGGTATCAGAGCCAAGTTGATCAAAGCTGTGAACAGTGTACAAAGAAGAGAAATTGAAGTTAAAAAAAAAAAAAAAAAAAAAATTGGGTCGCGAGTTTGCAGAGCATATCTGAAAATTTTTGTGCAAAATTTTCAGAAACAAATTGCAGATCTGGATTTCTTGCAAAAAAATACCCAAATTCAAAAAAAAACATATGCTGAATCATAGTTCAGATGAGGAAGATATCGCTGATTTAAAATCAGCTCTTTTTCCAGAAAATTTTGTGATGGCGGGAAAGATGAAACAGATTGGAGTGCTAGCCAAGAACTTGTATGCACTTGAGGTACAAGATGCATGCAAAGCCTTGAGGAGCAAGGCAAAGGTTAGATACTTCGTGGTTGAGAGGGAGAGTAAATTACCTCTCAACATGCAACCATAGAAGAAGTCTCAGACAATTGTGGAGGAACCACAATTGGTGAAGCAGCTTCAGGAAGTTGTGGAGCAGCGACAACTAGAGAAGCCAAGAGGAGATCAAGTGGAGGCATCCACTCATGCAGAGACCTCCAGTAGGGGGAAATTCCGAGTCAAGTGAGCAGAGGGAGCACATGCATCCATACCTCCAGGTAGGAGGTGGGGCGATGTGGAGTGACAGTCCCAAGAAGACTAGAATAGGGGCAAGATCATTGAGGTACCCAACCTCCTTGATTAGACCTTGCTATGGGAGCCCCGACGAGGAGTAGCAAGACTGGCTGAGTGGGTAGAGACAGATGTGGATGGAGCAGCAGAAAGAGCTACAGTGCAGGAATCCCAAGACAGCGCAGAGCTAGCAGGCTGCAACAATGCGAGAGGCACATGAGTGTTGCACAAGTGCAAGATTGCACAGAGAGGTGCGTAACGGTGTGAGATGCATCGAGTGTTGCAGCAGCTTAGAGGTCACATAGGGAGCACTTGTCAGTAGCAGAGGAAGCTTCAGCATCAGAGGATGTTTCTAGCCCAACAGGGAGGTCAATTGGGAGATTTTTTTGTTTCTAGAGTTGATGGAGCAACAACACTTGAGAGAAGTGTTGCATGCAGAACATTCCAAAGGTTCAGGATCAGGTTCGAGTTGAATGCCTTTCTTGTTGAGAGGGAGTGTTGGAAATTGAAACAAGAAATGCTAAAAATAACAGTGCTATAAATAGCATTTCAGGTACCAGTGTTGGATATAGCAATAAGGAATGATAAAATGGAAATGCTAAAAATAGAATTGCTATATGTTTCTAGGAAACTAGTGTCTACTCAGATCTGCTAGTCCCACTAAGACGGGTAGCTATCTTAGAAACAAACAATTCAAAGTAACTTGTGTTTTCCTTTATGAGAGATAGATGAGAGAGAAGCAGAGAGCACCAACCTCAGTCTTTTGCTTGGCTCCTTGCTTGTTTCCTCCCTCCCTTGATAGAGCTTTCGCCACTCCTTTCTCACGTGTCCCGCTTCAAAGAACACCTGTAGAGTCAAAGCAGCAAAATACCATCAAAGCATAGAGATCTATAACCATAAACAATATAGGATTAGATGTACATTAACCATACAAATGCATACACAAATACAAGATTCAGAAATATACAAGTATATAGAGGAAAACTCAAATAGCTTTATTGATAGAAGTAGTAGAAGAGAGGATTACAACCCAGCTGTCTGATCCAGTGCCATCCTCCCAGCATGAAAGCCCTCTTCACCTCATGAAAAGCTAGATCACCCAACAATACCATGCTTCACAGAGAAACCAACAACACTTCCTTACAAATTACAAAATTCCAACCCCTAGATCTCTGGGATGAGGGATCCACATATAGATCTTTGTAGATGGGTGAGTCAGCTTCTGGGTTTTTGATTAGTGTCATTTCACTGATAGTTCTTGGTTCCACTTGGAGATTTCATGATCTCTTATTCATCCCTGGGTGAATTCAAAGAGGCAAGTGTCATATGAGCAGTTTGTAGAAGATTCTTTGAGTTTCCAACTAGCAAATTGCCTCTGCCATTTGTCTGCTCTCACTCATCACACCCTACAGAAGGGCTTTTCAGTATGCATCGCACCCTTTGTGTGTCACAGGTAAGAAGCATCACACCCTTAGCACTGAGCAGTCTGT
Organism: Pinus taeda; assembly: GCA_000404065.3. Lineage (NCBI taxonomy): Eukaryota > Viridiplantae > Streptophyta > Pinopsida > Pinales > Pinaceae > Pinus > Pinus taeda. The sequence continues at coordinate 2,584 of APFE030268447.1, read as the reverse complement.
ATGGTCTAGTTTTGACCAATTCTGAGCAATTTTTCAGGGAGAACTTCTAGGAAATGATGTAATCAGTTGACCTTGATCCTTTAGGGTATGAAACAACACTTTTAGGGGTTTAGAAGCCCTTGATTTATGGACATATGTGATTGGGGTTGTAGTGCCCAAATATGTCTATAACAGTTGCCCCCTAAAGCATGAGGTCGTAAATCTTCTAATGTCGAGTGAAATGCTTTATCATGAGGATCCAAGGTTTTTCGAACTGGAAGGTGACCTGTAATAAGATACAATATAATACATTATATTCATAATATTTTCATGATCCAGCTGAGGCGGGCATTCACATGCTCAGCTCTATAAATTCATTTTCATGTACATAGGACAGACAATCGTCTGTGTGGTAGATTGATGATTCTAGTAGAGCCATCATCCCTTAGCTTGGATGATTATTTGTGTAGCCATGGATTACATTTGATGTCTTTATTTTCCTAAATATATCGCAGCCCGGATGGGTGAAACTAGATCCGGGGTCTTCAAACTCATTCAATCTTCGCCCGAAGTACAAGTCGATCCATGTGAAAAGATGTTCTGGTGTCGAACATGGAAAGACATCGCCTGATTACCAGCCAATCATGCAAGCCGTTAACAGACGCAAGAGGAATCACCAATAATGATAATGACCCTCAAGGTACTGCAGTATAATTCATGTGGTGTGAATACATGAGTCGATGTCGAACACCACGCAAAATCTTTCGGTCGAAGGCCATTGATGTAAACCTGT
>APFE030268442.1:0-10183 GCA_000404065.3 Pinus taeda | reverse complement strand
GCCCAAAGATTGGTTAGTGGTTACCCCGGCCGTATTCTCTTGGGAGTCAAAGAGAACAACCTGGGTGTTAACACCACATATCTCTTGTGTCAAGATGTGTTCTTATTATGAGCTCATGTGATTCTTTTGTTTTCTTATTACTTATTCTTGATATTTTCAATATGGTGGTCATTATTTGTTAAGTTTCTCATGTAGTTCCTTAGTTAATGAGTTTAATAAAAACAATTTTAATGTCCATGAATGGGGCAAACTCATTCACCCCTCCCCCTCAGTTTAGTCAATTTTTCATGAACTTAATAAATGAGAATTTGAACTGTAGAAGCAAGATGCCAAGAACATATTACATGAAAAACATACCAAACTAAGACACTTAATCATGGAGGAGTTTATTTACTGAAACAAAGTGCAAGAAACTAACATCATTTGAAAAATTCTCTAGTTAATTCTAAAATTTTAAACTAAATTTTGATTTTCAACTTTACTTCTAAGAGAAGAGGTCTTGTAAACCACATAGGTCTCAAAGGACTTTACAAGCAAACATAAGCATAAACATAATTGGAAATAATTCTAAAGCTTATTTTCCTTCCAATGAAAACCTTGTGGGAAAACCCAAGAGGTGGATCCCTATATTTTGGAGGGAATCCATCCATAAAAGAGCAATTTATTTTTTCTTTTGGGAGTTTGGGTTATGCTAATATTCCATTAAAACCATACTGATCCAAGTAATTTTATAAATCATCTCTTTCCTGAAAAAAAATAGATGTCAAAAACCAACATCATTTATGAAATTATTTGATTAAATTCCATACAAAATTTTTGTTTCAACTTTGATTTTAAGAGAAGAGGCTTCACATATTAGGTAGGTCCCAGAGGACTTGAAAAAATAAAACTTAACCATAAACACACTTTAAAAAAATGAAGTTATATTACTAGAGGGATATAATTTCCATGCCTATACATGTCAAGGCATTGTTACATCAAAATAGGTTTCCTTGAACATATCTATGCAGTTAGTGCAAGTGCATGACATTTAGATTCATGATCTAGTTTTTAATCATTTTTAAAGGAAATCACAGTGAGTGGAGCAGTCAATAAACATAGAGTTTGAAATAGATTAGTGGGGTGTGTTTGGTTTCCACATACTTGGAATCATCATTTTTCATTGCAAATGCCTTATGAGTTATTTAGATATATGTGCTTCCTTTGGTGTTTTTCTTTTTATCTTTGATTGAGTTGTTTAAATTGACTATTTTATGTATTTCCCCCAACCTACCAATGTAAGTGGGAGAATTGCATGGGATGTAGTGTCCACAATTGTTATGAGACTCTTCCAAGCTCGATCCCACCTCAAGCTTGGATTTACTATTTGAGGAAATTGAAATTTAGTTCACACAAGTCAAACCCAACCTAAATAATACTTGCCATTTTCACTTACAAAGATGAATAAGGCATGCAAGTCAAACATGAGTGAGATGGACTCAACGTGTCTTCTCATTGGTCTATTTAAAAAACACATAGAATTGATTTTGTTTGCTTTCATTACATGGTTCCATAGAGAACATGTAACATGCCTATCAATTATTTAGATTCCTTGGTGTAGAGCTGTAACAAGGGCCCTTTTCACCTCTAGTTATCTCACATTACAAGTCAATCCGGGAACATTTTTATATTGCGAAGGGTATCTCAATTTGAGGCGATTTGTCAGAGTAATGCTTCGTAGTATAGATCTAAGAAATACAAGAGTAAATGGATGCTAAGCTATGCTAAATTACTTCTGCATAAAGAATTCACACATGGCAACTTTGTCAGTCAAGGGTACAGAAGAAGTAACCCATCCCTTTAGAAACTGATAAAGGAAAAGAAATTAGAGTATGGATCATGGATCTGGCAGCATAATAGTGTCTGTTGTGTCTCATGACAGCCTTGATCCTCCTCCCACACAATATCAATGAATGCAAGTAAAAAGGAACAACAAGAAAGTAGAATGGAACAGCAATTCAGAAATGGAACGACAACTCTTAAATGGAACAACAATAAAAAGGAACAGCAGTAAAGAAACTAAATCTCGTGAGTTCAACACTCTCAATTCTTGGCACCAACTTACATACAAATAAAGGGCAATCTTTTGTACAGGTAGACAGTTAACCAAATGGAACAGCAAATCACCATAAACAGGAAACGTCAATCATATATAAACATAATCTGAAACGATTACCAATAGTCGATTACTTCAACCATATGCAGCTGAAACATTCCACCTATAAAGTATGTAACGAAAGTGGACAACTTAGAACATTGTTATGTGATCAATTCTAGAAATATGTTGTAAACTCGTTACAAAGATTTACAAAAGGAAAACTACTGATAACCAAGTATGGAACAACATGTACGTATATCAAATTATAGAAAACAGTAAACAAACCATACGAAGCCAAACTGTAATGATACAATCAGCCAGTGTCCTTTGGAGCCGGGCCCTTAGCTCTCAATGGCACCGCCATAACTTACTTCAGATGCAGGAGGAAATTAACACCGAATGTATTATATTAAAGCATCAACGATAATACAACAAAACTAAGTCTCAAAGAGACTCGATAGTCTGAGTATAACCAGTAGTGCAGCTTATAAAACAAAAAGTAAAAATACAAAATATTCCAGATGTCCCTTATGTCTTCGATGCCGCCCCATCTTATACAAGTAATGGTGGAGTTAACTAAACAACAAAATAATTGAACGTAACGATCCCTCAGGACCAAAGATCCTGAGGGAACTGTTAAACAGTTAACTCCTTTCTTTTTTCTTCCTCGTCTTCCAAACTGACAGTCCTTTATCTCATCTTGGAATGATCTGCCTTAATTTACTCGCCCTGGTCTGGACTTTATTCGGAATTAGGGGGACAGCCGTTATCTGCTCATGGGACTCTTGTTTAGCACCATGCCTTCTTACTTTTGTCCTTACCTGCATGAAAGAAGATACTTTCAGTAATTGGATCATTCATATTCATTCCAATTGCATTCTCCCTATTGTATAATAAAGAAAAGGTTACAACTATTGCTTGAAACACTACTAAGTTATGTGTTAAAACATACCTTTCCAATGCTCTACACACCCCCCGACTTAGTCTATTTCATGGCCTCATGAAAACATTATAATTAACATGGAGAGCTGTAAGAGAATAGGCGGGAGAGGGCACTTCGTGAGGAGGCCTGCAACCATGGTGACCAACCAAATTATCGAAGAATTGGTTCAATTGATCTGCAGGAATATCGTACAAGGCCTGGTACCCGGGTGCAGGGTGCCAAATAATTGGGCTACGGAACCGATATCCTAACCAAGACGGCCCAGCACGCACGATGTGCTGGCCGTAAAGGGCCAACCATTCAGCAGCCAACTCAAAATTCTCGTACTTGAATGGCTCCCTGAGTTGGATGTTTGGGGAAGAAACCCGATAGCGGAATTTGGCAGACTCCAGGGCAGAATCCTTAATAGCCATAAAGTATTCCAAGCTATTTCGGATCAAACCCTCATGCATGGGCCCTAGCAGTTCAATGACACCTGGGGTTCTCATAAGGTGTTTGTGTGATTGCCATAGTTGGATGGGGTCTCTAGGCTCGGCCCTGACCCATAGATCTAGGTTGTTCTCCTGCCTCTGGAAGGCATTGTAGGCCTTGAGCCACTTCAACTGGTTGACCCCGAATGAAACGAAGGTTTCTAGCTGTACATCTCCCACAAAAGGGCCAGGATTTAAATTGGTTTCCTGCTCCAGCACCATATTGTGCAGATATAACTCACATAGGGACCGCTGGACCTTAACCCCATAATGTTTACAACAATCAATAAAATCGTTGACAGTATTAATCTGAATGGGGGCACTTGCCCTGATGGCTTTTATCTTCAGTCTTAAGTATCTTTCAAGGAGAAATAAAGCATAATTCTTTGCAGGGGCTCTGCAAGTCAAAACATCATCATACAGCGAACATATAGTGTCCAATTGTTTAATAACAGTGTCTAGTCGACGTGTTACCTTGGCAACCTTCTCTTGTTCCTTCCGCCATCCTTCAAAGGCCTGACTTTCTGATTGACTCATGTTCCGTAGTTGCTGCTGCAGTTCTTCATGTTTTCCCCGGGGGATCATTTGTTCCCTTAACCGCTCAACTTCCTGCTGCAACTCCTCGTATTTTTCCCGAGGGATCCTTTGTTCCCTTAGCTGGTCAGCCTCCTGTCGGGCCTGCTTCATCTCGTGGTGCAATGCCTTAGTTTTTGGATCCATTCTCCATGATTTCTCAGAGGCAGGGAGTCTCACCTGGATCTTCCTATTTCGCTGCCTGGTTGCCTCAGTTTGAACTGCTTTGCTTTCCCTTTCTTTCTTAACATGAATGAAGGGGTATGATAGCCCCTCTGTAAATGGAATTTCGTCTTGCGGTTCGGTCTTGATTGGAACAACGGCTGGTCCCACTAGGCTATTTGGAACAGCAGGCTATTCCTTATTGTTAATAGGGGCGGAATTATGTTGTTCCATACCAGATGGAACGACATTTTGTCCTTCAGTGCTGGCTGGAACGGTCGTGGTTCCATCGGCAGAGTATTGACCTCCAAGGCGCCTGTGAGCCCCTTTCCTTCTCATCTGATGGAACCGTGCCACATTTATTCTTCTTTTTCTTCTTATCGCCCCCCTTATCCTCAGACTGGCTTTCAAACTTCGAATTTTCTGCCGAAGTTGGGCTATAATATTCAGCAGCCTCTGCTGTTTCTTTCTCAATTTCTTAATTTCCCTTGCCTCCGCTGTGGGCACATGAGCGGCCCTTATTTCTGCTCCTTTTTCATCGAGGGTTCCCTCCTATATTATGGGAACAGACTGTTCCCGACAATCATTTTCAGTCTCTGCGACATCAGCAAGTGGGTTTTCTCCCTGTGTCTTGGGAACGGGTTGTTCCTGGTCGGTGTTTACATTTTCCTTCTCAACAACAGGGGGGTTTTCTCCTCCTGCCGTTTCTTCATGCAATTCTTCATGTGCTTCTCCCTCGGAGGATAATTCAGGGGGGTCCGTTGGACTGGACGGTGAAGCATAATCTCCCAGGCTAGCCAAGATGGTGGCCAGCTCTTCTTCTCCCATGGGAACTTGTGGAGGGCTGTCCCCCAATTGTCCCATTTCTTCCTCCTGAATTGGCTGTTTTGTGGCTGTCTCCGGCTGGCTGGCCTTGACCTCTGAGTCAGAATGTTCATTTCCTTCCTCCTGAATTGATTGTTCAGTGGCTGTCTCCGGATGGCTGGCCTCGGCCTCAGAGTGTGAATGTTCACTCCCTTCTTCCTGAATTGGTTGCTCAATGGCTGTCTCCGGATGGCTGGTCTCAGCCTCAGAGTGTTAATGTTCACTTCCTTCCTCGGCTTTTGCTCTGTCCTCAATTTTTTCCTCATTTTCCCCCGAGGGTTCCTGTTCTGGTGCTGGTGGTTCCTCTGTTATTTCGATCGGCTGGTCGATGCTTAGATCGATTTTCTCCAGCCTGCCTCTTATCCTTGCCAACTGAGCTGACTTCCTACGCCTCTCAGGCTGTTCGGGTGTACTGGCCACCTGTTCTTCCACCACCATCTTTCTGTGTTTTTCAGCTTGCTCTGGAGTGCCAGAGGAATGCCTACGTTTCGAGGCAGCACGTTCTCCTGTAGCCTGTTCCTTATGTTTCTCTTCATGTCCTGATGCTCTAGAGGAATGTTTTTGTTTAACTGATTCCGTGCGCTTCTTGGGTTGCTCGGGTGTATCCGAGGGGTGCTTAGGTTTTGGCGATTCTCTGGGCTTCTTAGGTGCTTCAGAGGTACTAGCGGGGTGCTTAACCTTTGGGGATGGCAATGCCACTCCCCCTCCTATTGCTGTAATAAGCTCCCCCCAGTTACTCTGCTGCTGAGTGAGACTGTGGCTCAGTATTAGGCGAATCAGCCCATGGTGGCTAACCACTGCGTCTTCATGGTGTGCCTCTTTCATGCATTGAGAGGCATCATGCAGTAATGAATTTAACAATGCGGGGAGGTTCACAAAACATTTTCCTTTTAATATAGGAAGGAGCTTAAGGTGACGCGGTCTTACCACATCTTTTCTCCCCTTGCAGGTGATGTAGCTCTGCACTACCTTCGCCAGCTCGCTCCAAGGTTCTCCTAGCGTTGCCGGCAGCACTCCTTTTCCCTTCACTTTCAGCTTTTGTCCTTATCTTGGAAAATTTCTATGGTCTTTTGCAGTCTTTCTTTCTTTCTCGTCCATGTTGGTCCTGAGGCTGGCAGTCCTGTTACTTCCGCGATTATTTCCTCCGTGACCATTATCTGCTTCCCACCTACTACGGAATGTTTTTCCTGCAAATTCTGCAGGAATTCCATGGCCACAGTTTCATTTGATTCACGCAGGCGGCTGAAATAAGTTAGCCATCCTGCCCTTTCTAAGATCGCTCGAGCGGCTTCGGAGACTTCTAGCTTACTGGGCTCGCTTCTGATAGCATTGCCTCCCATGGTTCTGTTTCGGGATCTATATGGAACAGCAATTACCAATCGCAAAGAACGTAATCGCAGCAAAAAGACAGAGCATGCATGAAAATAGCTTGTAAATAAAAACTCTTTGCAAAAATAGTATTATCATGCCGTTAACCCATATCGTACCTTCGTACCATATCATTTCTGAATGATGAGCTAACACGTGGCCGGCGAAGTAATGAGGTCGCCCCCCCCCCCATGCAATATGATAAGTTGTCCCAGCCGTCAAATAGAGGAAGGGCCGCCATCCCGTCACCAAGTCATAAAGAAGCAGCATATGGAGATTTGCCATGTTTCAGATTAGACAAAGAAATACCGATATCGAGGCGAAGGGTAGATCACGTTTTGTATAAGCCTGCGTGATGTGATGCAAGGCAGGAGGATAGGACATCTGGCGCTCATATAAAGCCTGCAGTAGTCATAGTCGATGCCTTTGCTATGATTGGGGGTGATAGGTATTTATGCGACGTATCCATCAAAGTGTAAGATGTAATTATTACGAGGATAGAAAGAAGTATTTTAATATGATCCTAATTGGTGTGAATATTATGACCCCGATACCATTAACAGAGCTCTGCTGCCGACAAGTGTTCATAACCTTGGCAGAGTTGTTTGTTTCACCCCAGAACCATTATCCTTTGTGTATTGTTGAAGAGAAATTCTTGTCAAAATGCAGGTCATCATGCTGGCTTGCTAACCAGATAACCATGATGCCATTCACCAGAGAGGCACGAAACGTGGGCAGGCTGGCTCATAATGAGACCCCCTGTTCCAAGGTTTGTTCATGTAGCGAACCTGTTGGACCATTTCCCTGGTGTGGTGGCCATTGATGGGAATGCCACTTCGCTTCCAATCTTATGATCATAGTAGGCTTGTTCTTTAATAACCCCTATCCTACATTTGACAGATAATTTTTCTTTTTATTTTACTTTTGCTCTTTTTTCTTTAAAACAGACATTTGCTCTTGTGCAATTACACATAAGGGTGGTTCAGCCCTCCTTAAGAGTGGGAATGGAGGAGGAAGTCTTGTTATCCCAATAGGAGAATATAAATCTTCTGTTCTTATTTACAAGTAATAATAGAGAAAAATTGCAGGGGCTCAACATGATAAAGATTTCCAATAAGGCAGAGAAGGTGAGACTATGACAGTCAGAATGATGAGTGTATGGATCCTTCCTTTGCTGTTGCTGTTAAAGATAGCGATTTATGATATGCTGATCTCGGTATATCTTGGCTTTTATAATCATGGCATAAGTATATAGTTGCTCTTTATGGCTTTGGAAAGAGAATGGACAACACATCCTTCATCTGAATGGAGTGAATCAGCAAAAACACAGAACTGCTGTTCCTTTTTGAAAAGGAACGGCAAAAACCAAAAAGTGTTGTTCCTTTTGAAAAGGAACGAAAAAACACACAAGTGTTGTTCCTTTTGAAAAGGAACGGCAAAAACACACAAGTGCTGTTCCTTTTGAAAAGGAACGACAAAACACACAAGTGTTGTTCCTTTTGAAAAGGAACGGCAAAAACAACAAGTGTTGTTCCTTTTGAAAAGGAACGGCAAAAACACACAAGTGCTGTTCCTTTTGAAAAGGAACGGCAAAAACCAAGAAGTGTTGTTCCTTTTGAAAAGGAACGGAAAAACCACACAAGTGCTGTTCCTTTTGAAAAGGAACGGCAAAACACACAAGTGTTGTTCCTTTTGAAAAGGAACGGAAAAAACAAACAAGTGCCGTTCCTTTTGAAAAGGAACGGCAAAAATACACAAGTGTTGTTCCTTTTGAAAAGGAACTGCAAAAACACACAAGTGTTGTTCCTTTTGAAAAAGGAACGGAAAATAAAACCATATATACAGAATTTACAATTTTATATACAAAATGTGGTAAAGGATGAATTTCTTACTGATCTAAAGGGGAGGAAGTTTTTGCTTCCTCGCCCATAATCGTGATATTAGTGTCCTGGCGTAGCTGCTGACAAAAAGATTCCCGAGTGAGAGGTTTGTGGTACAGACGAACTCGGTGGCCGTTTACCTTAAATGTATATCCGAACCCATCGATTGTGATCAGAGTAAGGGTCCCATTGTCATGGAATTTCTGAATCTCATATGGCCCCAACCAACGAGTCTGAAGCTTTCCCGGGAAATCCTGAAATCTAGAATCATATAACAGAGCCCAGTCTCCTTCATCAAATATCTTGTCTTTGATGAGCACATCGTGCCACTTGGCTCGCTGTTGTTGAATAAGTGCTATATTTTGTAATGCAGAGAGCCTTATTTCATCTAACTCATTAATTTACTGTAATCGATTTTTCTGTGCTTCACTTAAATCCAATCCGACTTCTTGGGCAGTTCGCAGCGTTTGGATCTCGAATTCTATAGGAAAAATGGGCTGCTTTCCGAACACCAAGTGATATGGTGAGTAGCCGGTGGTGCTCCTCCATGTGGTTTGATAAGCCCACAGTGCTTCGGGTAACTGGGCGGCCCAATCACGGCGATGTGAGGCAACAATTTTTGTCAAAATGGACTCTATTACCTTATTGCTGCTCTCCACTTGCCCGTTTGCCTGTGGATGATATGGGGTAGTAATCTTGTGCTGAACATGATAGTTATTGAGCGTTGCAGCTAATTTATGTCCCACAAATTGTGGTCCTCCATCTGTAATCACTTCCCTTGGGAGACCATAACGTACAAACAAATGGAGCAAGAATTGTATTACCGAATCTTCTGTAGCTCTAGGCAATGCCTCCGCTTCAACCCATTTGGTAATGTATTCAGTTGCCACCAAAATATAGGTTCTTTGGTTTGATGGTGGGTTGATGGGTCCGACAAAGTCCAGGGCCTAGCGTTCGAAAGGTTCGATCACTAATTGAGGCCGCAAAGGCATTTCGTCTGCTGGACCAGGTCGTCCTGCACGGTGACAGCTATCACAGGCTTGGACAAATTTTTTCGCGTCTTTGAAAATTGTAGGTCAGTAATACCCCGTTTGTAATACTTTATGTGTTGTTCTTCATTCGGCGAAATGTCCTCCACATGGCCCGTCGTGGCAGGCTTTCAAGATATCAAAGATTTCGTCCTCCCGAATACATCTTCTGATTTCCATATCTGCACCTGTGTGAAACAAATAGCCCCCAACCCAAGAAAATCAGTTGCTTTTCTGAAAAATCTGCTTCCGTTCATTGGGAGTTAAATTTTTTGGAAGTTTACCTACTGCAAGATAGTTAGCAACATCAGCGTACCAGGGAGTTTGAATAGCAACACCAAATAGGTGTTCGTCTGGAAATTGTCCTCGACTGCTGCTGTTTCAATTGATTTTGGTATTCTTGAAAGAAAATCAGCTACCGGGTTCTCCTTCCCTGGTCGATCTCTGATTGTAATATCAAACTCCTACAATAGGATCAACCACCTGGTTATTCTTCCATTTGTAACAGGTTTATTTGCTAAATACTTGATAGCAGAATGGTCTGTATATAAAATAACGGGATAGCTTGTAATATAGTGTCTAAATTTATTAACAGCGTGTATCACAACTAAGAATTCTTTTTCGGTGACAATGTAATTTAATTCAACTGGGGCCAAATTTTTGCTGATGTAATAGATAGCGTATGGTCTTTTATCCTCTTCTTGTCCCAAAGCTGCACCGATTGCTGTGTCTGAAGCGTCGGTTGAAATTTGGAATGG
>APFE030268435.1:0-19992 GCA_000404065.3 Pinus taeda | reverse complement strand
TACCCAACTCTAATCATAAATGTGTAACCCTAACTTTATACTCTGTAATGCACAAAGCTCCATTGAAGAAAATTTTGATAATGAAAGGCACTTTCTTTTGGGAAATAAAAGGCACTGGATTTTTTGATAACTTTTAACTCTATCTTATAAGAACAACATTGAAGACCTATATTATGATTTTATAAGAATTCTTTCTACTTCATTAACAAGTTCTTTATTAAGCTTTTAAGCAGAAAGAAAAATAATTCTAATGATTGTAAAAATGTTAGAAAAGTGATTAAATGTGTTTCTAATGTGTTTTTAAATATGATAAGATAAATAGCTACAAATCCATAATTAAAAAAGGAAAAAAAGTGTTATATAAATAGAAAGCAAGAAAATATTTTACACCTATTTAAGCCATATCCAAAGAAATTTGAAGATGAAGATTTCTCTGTGGAAGACATAGAAACTAGGGTAAAATGATAAGGACACCAAATACTACCATGTTAAAATCCTAAAATTTTGAGGGCTATTTTTCATCCCTCACACAATCTCTTCAATTTATAAGCCAAGTGATGTTTCCTTAAATCCTGGATATAAAGTACCTACTTCTAGAAGTGTGGATAAAAACAATCCCTCTTATTATAGGGTCATTATTATTGGCCCCATTTTGAGCAAGCTATGTGAGATTATTTTGCAAAAGAATATTGGCATGTGGTTAGAAAGCCAACGCTAAAGAGATAAAATCCACATCAAATTTAGAAGCTAACATCCAATTTTGGACCACCTTTTTATGCTTAGGATCGTTGTAGAGGAGTGTTGTAATAATAAAAATAATATATTTTGTTGTTTTGTTCACCTTAGAAAAGATCTTGACACAATGTTGAAGACCACACTTTGGAATATGTTAGAAGAGTTGACATTTCCTTATCAAAATGAGAGATGTTATGGGAAAGTTGTATGAGAGCATTTATTCCATGTTTAGGAACACCAAGGGTTGGTTGGAAGAAATTAATTGTAATATATGAGTCAAGCAAGGTTGTCGTGTCTATCCTTTCTGACAAATACATATTTGCCAATCTAGAATATTGTTTGGAAGGAGAAGGATGCGTTGGCATGAATCTGGTTGTTATAATCAACATCCTTCTCCTTTATGCTCATGATATTGTTCTTATGGTGAGGATTTCCTATGATATTATAAAAAAAACTACAAATACTGAAGGATTTATACTCTAGTACAAGTATGACTATTTACATAGAACAAAATGTTGGTTTTAACCTTGTACAATAAATGATTGAAAGCATACTCTTGATAAAAAGGAGAAAAGATACAATGGTGTTATTGATTGTTGGGATTGACCAAATTTTAATGATAACATTCGAGGGAACTAATTCTCCTCCTTCCCATTTTCATAGAGGTGGTGGTCCTCTTTAGAAAATAATTATGAAATTAAAGAAAAAGAGGAAAATAGAAAAAGGGAAAGGGTTGACACATGATTGGGCCTTAAATATTCCTAATAATATAAAACACAATGATACAAAGATAAATTATCAATTATGAGTTTGAAACATAAATGATCAATTATGAGTTTCCAACACAACTGTACATAATGAATCACACATTTGGATGGACAAAAAATAATTATGGAATGCATTCATAGAGAAATTTAAAAGATAATTACATTCAAACTCATTAGGATGAAAAGAGTTAGAACCTTGAATGTCAAGTTTTAAATTTAAATTTCAATGATTACAATAAATACAATATCTTGATATTTCCTTGTGGAATATCTAAAAACTATAAAAGTATCTAAATAAAGTATATAATATATGAGAAATTTAAAATGCACTTTTCCATTTAAGGATAGGAATTGGGCTCCTCCAATAATAAAAAAATGTGGACTAGAAAATAACCTACCATTAGGAATTGGCCTTAATACCTGGAAAGCTCCATAGTTAAGAAGGATGAATAAACATTAAGTGAGAAGAAGGAAAGTAGGGAACCAAATTAGATGATGTTTTAACAACGCTAGAAAAAAAACTCTTTGTGTTGAAAATTTCTTCCAAATTTAAAATTATGGATATGAGTCTAAAACCTAACTGTTAATTTTTTTTATGAGTTATCTGGAATTCATTACCTTTTCTAACATATCTTTGGTCCATTTCCCAAGGCAAATACACAAAGTTACAACAATGAATTCTTGTTTTACTCGAACCTCAAATTACTCATACGTGGGAAATATTATTTTATTTGATGTCAAAGATAGGGTTACACTATAGTTATACAAAATAAGAATTAGACAATGAAGATTATGGGAATATTATTTTTAAAATTTTGATGCTAGTTTGGATATCGTGTATTTTAAGGTCATTTTACTCTAAATAACTAGCTCAAAAGGGAGAATAGGATATTATAGTTGAAAATTATATTTCAAGAATTTTCCAATGGTATATGGCACTCCCTCTAACTCCAAAAAAATAAAGAGATATGAAGGATTATATCAGGTTAGCTCACCCAAAAACTATAGGTCGACCCATCCATTTTTACAAGTTGGTCCCATATGTTAATGAAAAAACACTATAAATAAAGGATGAATGGATGAATTTGAATATCATCTAAGAAAGAAGAGATCTACAATGCACAAGAGAAGATAGGAAATACTCTTGGGGTTTTAAATGTGGAGAAAAAATGTGATTGTGGATTCAATGTGTCATCTTGGCATTTTCAATATAACTTTCTGATACAAATTCGATCACTATATTGTTTCTCATCCATCTCGATGCATTTGGAGTGGAAAAGGTGAAGGAATCGACTCACAGGACCATTTTTACTAGTGGGACCCAGTTTGTCGAAATAGGGTCCCAAACCTTCTAGGAGTGTTTTGAGGCACCAAACTATTTTTTTTGGGGCTAAAAATTTGCTGCTTCAGTGTGGCACCTATACAAGTTATTCTACACATAGAGACCTTTCCAACGACGCAAGAAGCACGTCAACTGAAGTCTGTATGCAAAAGGCATGCCACTCATAAGTTGACCTTTCTGTTTTCACACCTATAGTTCAGGAGGATGCCGCATCAACCCCCATTATTCATGGAAAAGGGGCTAGCCATGTGTTTGGGATGTAAAAGACTCTAGAAGAGTCTATTTTGTAACTCTAGTTAAGAGTTGATGTAGTCAAACTTAACCACTAGTAGGCTATTGGGTTGTGTTATAACTAGACCACTAGGAGGAAGAGGTACTTCATTCTTTTGAGAGTATTTTGTTCCATATTTGAGAAAATATAGCCATGAGAGATAGGAGCTAGAGCACACAGAGAGGATCTATGCATTGTAGCAGCTCACAGGCCACGAGTATTACTTCTTTGTACCTGTAGCCACATTTCTAGACATAGAAAGAGTGAAGAGGCCTCACCTTCCAGCTCTTTTTTTCTCACAAAAGGGTTTCCTAGAGAGCATAACTTGTGTCCTATGTGTGCGTGCGATTTTTCATTCTCTACTTTTCTACATAATTTCCATTCGCATGCATGCACTAATTATAGTTAAATCCACAGATCTTAAACTTTAATAAACTCTAATAGTGTATAATTTTCAGAGTTTTAATATAATATTATTAGATTTGTTGTGACAAACTTTTGAGTGGAATATCCACAACAGTTTACGGATCACTTTCCTTTTTGGACGTCTCATATAGTGAAATTTTGGGGGAGATAGAGGCAAGAAATTTGTGTACATGTGGAAAACAATATAGGTATTTTTTTCATTATACCTTTTGAGATATTCCCTATGGAATTTAGGGTTTGTGATTGATCTTGAAATATGCTTTAAGTGAGTGATCTTGGGATTTTTTCTATAACTTAAGTTTTGGGACATTTCAGTTTGTGAAATTTTCAAGAAATAGAGGCAATATATTTAGGTACATGTGGTCAAAATTTTAGACTCATTCACTATAATTTTGGAGATATTCTGTATGGAAGTTAGGGTTTTAAAATAGTTCTAAAATCAACTCCAAATTGGCTAGTTTGACATTTTTTTCTATAATTTTTTTTAAGAGGTTTTATACTATGAAATCTTTATAAATGTGTATAGACATATAGTAGTACCTCAAGCAAAAAAATATAAACTTTGATTCTCTATCCTTTTGAAGATAGGACTTGTGGAATTTACGGTTTTTGAATGATCTTAAAATCAGTTTCAAATAGGTTAGCTTGGAACCTTTTCAATAACTTCTTCTCTGGGACTTTTAAGAATTTAAAATTTTTGGAGATTCGAGGAGACAAGCATACGTTTCTCGAGTAAAAAATTCATAATAAGATTGCAAAATTGGATATGTGGCATGTTGTTCAAGTCCATTCCTTGGGAGGTGGCCAAAAACAACAATTTTTTTAGAGAAGCAAAGTTGGTGAAGGAAAAAGTAGCAAGAGGACTTGAATAAAGGCAGAAGCAACTAGTTAAAGTAATGAAGGAAGAAATAGCAAGAAGATGTAGTGAAGTAGGTTTGTTCTTTTAAATATTTGTAGTAGTGGGGATTGGTGTCTCTAATAGGTTGCGCTTACAAATATTTGTAGTACTGGGATTGGTTTCTCCAATCGATTATGCCTACAATTGCTTGCAATAGTGGGGATTGGTGTCTCTAGTAGGTTTGTTCCTATGAATATTGTAATAGTAGGGATTTGTGTCTTGAATAGGTTGGTGCCTATGGATATTTTTAGTAGTGGATATTAGTGTCTCTAGTAGATTGGTGCCTATAAATAATTATAACATTAGTTTGGTGCCTACAAAGAATTATAAAAATAAGTTTTGTTGTTTTCACCTGAAATGATTTGCATGTAAACCTTGTGTTTTGTGTTTTTCTAGTCATAGATATCATTTGTGATTGTTTTTTTATTGTTCATGAATGTTTAAATAAGTAAAAATTGTCTTATATTGATTCACCCCACACCCTCAAGTGTGTGCTCAATAATTGGTATTAGAGCAGTTTCCTTCAAAAACAGTTTAACCCGTGGAAGGTAGATTTCAAGAGCACAGATGGCCAGTCAAAAAGGTTTCTCCAAAAACAAATCCCCATTGTTTGATGGAAAAGACTATGCATTTTGGAATATATTTATGAGGAATTATCCAATGGCCCTTGGGTTTGATATTTTGAACTCAGTTGTGACTAGTTATACAACCCTCAAAAATACTTCAATATATACGATTGGGGAGAAGGCTATTGAACATAATGAAAAAGTTGTGAATGTTATCTTGTGTGATGTATCAAAATCATATTTTTCCAAGGTGATGCATTGTGAATTATAAAAATAAATTTGGTAAAAACTTCAAAACATCAATGAAGGTGATGACAAGGTGAATGAAAAAAAGCTCGAAACTTATAGAAGATAGTTCAAGAGTTTAAAATGAAATATGAAGAAAATTTTGCAACCTATTTCCTCTACATGGATGGAATTGCTAACATTATCAAAGTACTTGGTTAGAAAGTTGAAGAATCATTGTTTGTGCAAAAGGTGCTAAGGTTATCATCATTAAGAATTTGATGCCAAGATCTATGCAATTGAAGAATTGAAGGACTTGTAGAAACTAATGATGGATGAACTACATGGGATTCTCACCACATATAAAATTAGGATAGGAAAATAAAAACTAGTACAAAAGGAAGAAACTTTCAAAGCATCAAATAATACAATAGGACACAGATCCTATGATTGTTCTAAATATGAATTGATACAAAAGATCCATAATTTGTAAGAAAGCTAAAAAGAGGATCTGGAAAATACAAATGTAAGCTACCCTTCGAATGTTTTAATTGAGGTATAGTCAGACATATTTTTACTAAATACTCATACACAAAAAGGGAAGACAGTGATGATTAAGAAGAAATATAACAATAAAACAAAACTTATAGACACAAAATAGGAAAATATACTAAGAAGAAGAGCTTTTAGTCTATGATAGAAAGTAGCTCATGTGAGGAAAGTGATGGATATGTTTTAATATTTACAAGCAACATTACTACATATGGGCAGAAAAATTAACATGTTACTCCAACAACACTAATAAAATTGGTCGTATTGTTAGATTTTTACTTGGATTTTTTGTATTTTTTTAAAAGAACTCAAACAACGTCAGATATGTGACACATTTATATTTTGTGTCAGATATCTGAAACATTCGTTGGATATGTGATACATTCTAACTACTTCACATACTTGATGTGTATGTCGCGTTTGTTGGATTTCTGATGTTTGACCAAGTCATCCATAACTATGATGAAATTCTATTGTTGGGAGGTCATTTTTTTTTACTATTATACAATGTCTCTCCAAAATCTATGGATGTTGCAAATCTGATGGAAAAAAAAAATATATAAGGGCTATTTTTTGTTCAAAAATAATTATGATTGCATCGAGAGGCGCTTTACAAACCCAATATAGGGTAGATGTGTAGGCCATATATATGTTAGATGTATATATTTTTTTAAATCATTTCTTTTATTGTAATTTTTTTTTATTACTAAAATTAGAAACAATTTTTTTAGATAAAATAAAAATCAATAAATATGCATACCACATTTAAAATACTAGTTATAAATTAAAACTCCATTTTACCATATACATTAAATATATGATTTTGTAACCATGTTTAAATTTAATTAATAAGCAGATAAAATATTTAATATTTACAATATAACAAGATTCTTAACCAATGAATAGTCACCCCATTTACCACGGAATATTATATACTTATAAATAAGATTTATTACACTGCCATGGGCCAATACCATGGCTTATCTATATGACTTGCCCAGAAACCATAACTCATTTCAAAATCAAAATATGTTATAAATATTTCGTTTTATAACATTTTTTAAACCAAATCTAAAAGCAAAACACTCTGGGGAGATGTTGTAGTGGTGTAAATGTTTGTAAGCATTTACATGTGGGCTCAATTAAAAAATAAGAGAAGGCTAAAAGTGATTGCCTTGAGAGGCACTCTCCAGTGCAATGTGCAAAGATGTTGTAATGTCTTGTAAACATTTTGATGCAGTCAAAATTAAATAAAAGTTAAAATAAAATAAAAATAAATCAATGCCCAGAGAGATCAAATCTCTTGATATGCAAATGTCTTTTAGAGTTAAGATGGATCTAGGCTAGTTAATTGTGTTACTAATGGGTGATGGAAAATGTTATTTCCCTTGTACCAAATGCAAAGGCTACAAGAGGAGAGAATTTTAATAAAAATTATTGAACAACATTGTAGAGAATTTGCACACCTTAAAGGCACGAACCAATATTATAATTTGGTAAGTTATTCATTATATGTCTTTATATTGTAATTTTTTTTTTAATTAGGCATTTAGGGTTTAAAAGGGGTTTAGGGTTAGGGATTAAGTGGTTAGACAAACTTAGGGGTTAATAGTTTAGTGACTTAGGGGGTAAACGATTAATAGTTAAGGGTTTAGGGTTAGGATTTAACGGCTTAAGGGTTAGGGGATTCAAAGCTTAATTAGGATCAATGAGGTTAAAGTGTTAAGGATTATGGGGATAGGATTTAAGGGATTAGGGATTAAAGGGTTACGGGTTAATGGTTTAGATGTTACATAGGAGTGAGTTAATGGTGTGTTGTATATGTATGTTGTGTTGGGATTTAAATATTTTTAAGTCGATTGTGAAATTTATAACTTCTAATTTTTAATATTAAAAATTTATATTATAGACACATTTTCTTATATACAATTAAAATAATATTTATTTATCTTTCTTTTCATCTCTTCTCTCCTCTCTCTTCTCTATATGTAGTGTATGTATGTATGTAATGTTATGTATGTATGTATGTATATTATATAATATATATATAATATATATATATATATATATATATATATATATATATATATATATATATATATATATATATATATATATAATATTATATATATAATATATATATAAGTGCGTAAGAGATTTGAAAAGTATCAATTTATTTCTATAATTAAAATTTATAATTTTATTAAAAAATTATTATTTAAAACAATGTCAACCAAATAATTACATACAATTTGTCATAAAATTGTCTTTAAAAGTCATAAATTATTCAAATTATAAAAGAATTCAACTTCAAATCATAAGTTAGGGTTAGTGGTTAAGGGGTTAAGGTGTTAATACATTACGGTTTAAGATAGGTTTAGGGCCTACGAGATTTAGAGGTTAATTGTGTTTTAGGGAGTAGGGGTTAATGGTTTAAGGTTTAAGGGGTTTAGTGCCATGGATTAAGGTTTTATTAGATGAGTAAGGGTTCAATAATTTGGGGTCTTAACGGGTTGTAAGGAGTTATTTCTTAAGGGTTTAGGGTTAAATGGTTTAGGTGTTTACGATTAAGGGCTTAGGGGTTAGAGGATTAAGGGCTTAAGTAGTGGAAGGGTATTAAGGTCTTAAGGAGTATGGGGGATTATAGGGTCTAAGTGTTTAGGTGTTTGACCTTATTAAAGGGTTAGGGTTGGATAAAGGTCAAAAGGTTAGGGGTGAGTTAACAACAAGGGATTAGAGGTAAAGTTTCCATCGAATTAAAAGCATGTGTGGTCACCAAGTGAAATCAAGGAAAAATATGACATAAAGATGAAGGAGAAATAAAAATAGGTTATTTTTTCTAGTTTTTACTATATATCTTATAAAGTGTCTCTCTTTCTAGATGTCAAGAAATGAACCATTTTTCTTAAAACATTTCAACATATTCCATAAACTTCTTGATAAATTACACAAGCTTCATCATTGATTTGTTGTTTTTGCTTCTTGCTCTCACCTAAGTTGATTTATCCATCTAGACTACCAATTCATAAGTACCCCTAATTATTGGATGTCAATAACCTCAACCCCTAATCCTTCAACTCTCAACCTATTATAAATTAAGTTGTGGTCTCCAATTAGTTGGGCCAAGGAAATTTTCCATCCACACTAAACTTGTGGTCTCCAAGTGAAATCAAGAAATAATATGACATAATAATGAAGGAGAAATAAGAATAGGTTGTTTTCGCAATTTTTGAGTATATCTCACAAAGTGTCTCTCTTTTTGCATGTCAATAAAACTAATAATTTTCCTATATTTTTTCAACATATTCATAAAGATATTGATAAATTGCATGAGCTTCATCATTCATTTATTTTCTTTGTTTCTCACTATCACCTAAGTTGTATTTTTCATTGTATTTGTTGTATTTATTTTCCTACAATATATCTTTAAATGTTTGTGTCGTTTAAATATTTGTTATAAACACTAATAATACTTGTCTTTTTATAATTATAAATAAACAGTGCCCTAGGGCACTAGTCATGGATCAAGATGACATTGTTTTTATACAAGTGCTTATTCAAGAACATAGACCGAATATTCAAAATCAAGTTAATGATCCTATGTAAGAAGATGATGATGCTAATAACAAAGTACAAGAAGAGGGGACAAATATATTGATCTAGGAGACACTTAATAATGTTGGATAGGCTGATGATGATGACCTCTAATTGAGAAGGAAACAAAACCTCTTTATGAAGGCTCCAAAACAAGTCTTCTCTCTGTTATATTGTTGTTGGTGAACTTAAATGTTATGAATGGTTTGTCTAACAATTGTGTCACACAACTCCTAAGGCATGCAATATATTTTGTGACATTTAGTACATGATGTTAAAGGTTTTCCTTTTTTCCTCTATTATTAGTTGATCATTTGTAAAATTTGGATGCAATATGTATGATTAATATTATTTACATTAAGCATTATTGATTTTTTAATTATGTTGTAGATTGTTAGATGAATTTATGTTACCATCGTCAAATGTTTTAACTCGCACATACCAATATTTACATGCCATTATGAAAGATATTGGAATGGAAAATCAAGCTATTCATGCATGTCCCATTGATCATATTTTGTATTATGGAGAATATGAGTTGAAAGAAGAATGCTCGAAATGTCAAATTAGTAGTTATCAAACCGATTAAGTAAAAAAATGTATCTTGCAAGGTTATTCATTATATTCCCATAATTTCACTTTTGTGGTGATTGTTTAGGTGCAAAGTATAACACATTTTATGGATTAACATGCAATGAATAAAAGTAAAGATGGTGTCCTCTGAGTGCTTGTAGATGGAACTGAATTTAAGAATATACAAGACATATGACAACATTTTAAAAATGAAGATCGTAATATTAGGCTTTCATTGGCAGCTGATGGTGTCAATCCATTCAAATATCTTAATTAGATCTACTTACTTGGTGTGCTATGTATTTGTTATCAGCAATAACATTCCTCCATGGATGTCAAAAAAGAGGGAATACATAATGTTGACAATGATTGTTCTAGTTATTTGTTTAGAATAATTGTCTTCAACATGGTATAATCTCATTTGTCTTGCTTTTTCATAAATATGTCTTATATGTTTGATAATTTTTTATTTAATGATATATTTAGTAATTGAGTATTATATGTTCAATTGATTGGGTAAATACCAATTCAAAGATATGAATGTGAAGCTTCTTATTAACAAGTTAATGGAGTTATGGGAGGGCATCACTATGCATGATACCTCTAGACCAGTAGGTGAGCAAAGGGAATTTCAAATCCATGCAATGCTTGTATGGACAATTCACGATGCCCTAGGGCTAACACATTTATGTGGTATATTGTAACATTACACTTCACTTTAATAGTGTTTTAAGTATGGAATTCATGCTATGGATTGTTTTTAAATGACATACTTCAAATAATTGGTATATATTTTAATCCATCTCTTATAGGTCTTCAAATAAAGGGTAAATTTTCATGTCGAGTTTGTGGTCCAAAGATGAAATATTGTCATTCTAGAAGTTTAGGAAAGGAGGTGTTTGATGAGTATACAAACTTCCTCTCTAAGAAAAATAGGTATTGAAGTACTGAAAAAATATTTTCAATGGGAAAGAAGGGATTACATTGAAACCGTGAATAATGACACCTCATCTATTGAAATTGCAATATAATATAATTAATCATTAAGGTATGGATCAAAAAATCGTGTATGTATCATACAGAGAATGTTTGGAATATTTTATATTTTTATTGCATTCCATTCATTGTAATAATTGAGAGGCATTGTTGTATTATCTTTAATTACGTTTCGCCTTGAACATTATGATCATGAAGGAAATAATAATGTGTGATTCAAGAGGATCCCAAAAGGCCTAAGAAATGAAATTCTCAAAACTGAACGAAACCAATGTTAAGTTGAATATATCGTTTCAAGGAATCCAATGGTGCAAATGGTGCCTTAATCCGAGTTTGTATGCAAAATTTATAGCTAGTCAAAGTTCCAGTCAAACATGGGCATTAGGCAAAATTTAGTTTTTCTCTAGATAAATTTGGATTCTCGCCAAATTTAGCAGTCCAATCAAATTTGGTGGTTTAGGCTAAAATTGGTAGTAGTGAGGTGGAAAAATCACCATGCAGCCCAATCATTGAGCACCATGTGGCACCCATTTGGAAGCCAAAAGGGATGGCTAACCCATAACTAGTGGCATTCCAATTTTAGCACTCAAAAAAAGTTGGTGAAATATTGACCAAATTTGACAATGGTGCAATGGTTATAATATATTTATGTACCATATATAATATAAGACAAATAACATACCACCCATAGGGGTTTGACCCCAGGTCTCCATCTATTGAAGAAAGTGTAACTAGGTTCAGTCTTCATAAATGTAATTTTCATATTTGCACTTGTAAAATAAAAGAATTATTATTTTTGTCATTATCAACAATGGGTTTCTTGCCCATTTGATTGGTCAAGCACATGTCTAAGTGCTTCTTGGAAACTCAAAGAGTTAATGTAATTGTTGAAGACCCATGTGGGCATGTTACACTATGTAAACATATGTGTTAGAGTCAAACAAATATATTTATAGTGATCCTCCAAAGCAAAGACAAGCCTCCTCTTCAAAGTCGACTCAAAAATGAATTTTTGATACACTTAAGGACATGTCAGCCTAACTAGCTCAAGTTAGCCCAAATAGGAGGGTTAGTCTATTATATATAGGGCATTTTGACCTCACAAAAGCATCGCTACTCATCTCTAAAATCAACGAAGAAGCATGATAACGAGGTAAAAAAGGAGTATTGAGGTGGTTCTAGGGAAACAAAGAAGAGGAAAAATTAATCAATCTTGGGAGGGTTGTTTCAGGGCCTAATTCTGTCACACATGTGAATAAAGGAGGGTAGTTTTGCAGTCACATAAGATCCACAAGGTCAACAACATATTATAGTTCGATTGGGCTAAGAAGGGACTCCAAATAGGCCTCCATATCAAGTAAAGGAGGTCCCACATCTAGCGAATGAAGGGAACAAGTAAAAGGATTCATCTCAAGCCCTAGGTCAACCACACGTGAGAATAAATATGATCTATAGTATGGTTAAGAGGATCAACCTTTAACTCAGAAATACACCAGAAGGAGAGGGTCATTGCCTAGTCCAAGTGTCAAGGAAAAGGAAGACTTTTAAGCGAATGAAAGGAAGGCACAAAAGAATAAGGTCTTTAAGGAGACCTAGGGTTTCTGCAGTTTCCAGAAAAGGAGTGAAAAAAAGTGCCATCAGGTGTTAGAAGAAGTGCAAAGAAAGAGAACAAGATGCAGTAAAGAACAAGGCATTGATTGAAGGAAAAAATGAAAGTGTCAAAAGATAGACTGTGTCTTACTCTTGGAGGATCCACTGGTCAAGGGTCTAGGGTTTGGCATTTTTCAGTTGAAGCTTCAATAAGAGAAATTTGCAGAAGGGTTTTCCTCCTTAGGAGAGAGAAGTTTTTCCCCGGCTGAGAACCAATATCCTGTGTTCTTATCTCCTTTTGTTTTGGTAACTATTTGATGAAGAAAGAAAACACACACTAATAATAATAAGAGAATATTGTGCTAATAAGAAAAGTAAAAAGTACTTCACAAATAGTTATCATCGTCAGAGGAATATCGTCCTACGTAGATGCACTATATTATTAAACATGGTATCAGAGCTAAGGTGACACATCAGGGAAGGGCATCTCAAGAGAGCATAGAATATTGAAGCATTAAGATGAAGAAGCAAGGGCACAAAAAGGCTAAAACATCAGATCCACAAGTAAGGGTTCCAAATCCATCAAATACAAGAAGGATTACTATCTCCTCTCCTAGATCCATCAAGAAGGAATACCATCTTGGGAATAAAGAAAGAGGACATCCTTCCATCTAAAGGCATCTACAAGAAGGTTTATCCAAGACGGGTTTACATGAAAGACTCATCATTTTCAAAGGAAGTTACTCATATCCAAGCTCATCATTGAAGATCTCCATATCTACACATTAAGAAGTTTTATCAACAAGCAAATATCTCATAAGGCACCTTGAAGGAAGCATCTTGAAGGACTCCAAGATCCAAAAATACGAAGTTTCATCCATGAAGGAAACAGGAAGATCTCTTCATCATTAACACTCACAAGTAAGTATTTTTATGTCCTCTTTTGAAGATGTCAAAATGTATTTTTACAAGGGGAGAAATAACTTAGTTGGGACTGCTAATTTCCTTGCATGGAAAAAGAAGATTGATCTATTTCTCAAAGAAAATCAAGTTATGGACTACATCAAAGAGAGTGTCACTATTCCCACTAAGGAACAAACTCAAGACCTAGAAAAGTATAATAAGGATGAAACAAGGGCTCAAAGGATTGTGATAGAATCCATCAGACACTCTCATTCCTTATGTTTCCAAACTTGAAACATCTAAAGAAATTTATGATAAGTTGGTGGATCTATTCTCAATTAGTACAACTGGAGAAGTGACATCGTTGCATAATGAACTATATAAAATGAAGATATACAAGGAAGAAGGAATAGCTCCCTACTTCATGAAGGTCTCTAAGATGAGAGACCAACTGCAAGAAATATGAGAAGTTACATCAGACAGAGAGATGACAATTGTGGTGCTCAATGGATTACCTGAGGAATGGGGCAACTTCACATCAAGTATATATGCCAAGAAGAAAGTTACCCCATCGAATGAACTTTGGTATCTATGAAAAATTGAGGACACTAGAATCAAATCCAAGGATGATGTGGGGTCAAACGAGCAAGAATTTGCTGCTATGACCAAGAGAAAATGGAAATTTGGCAAGTTTGGTCCACAGAAAAAGCGTAAGAGATATATCCAAAGTCTAATGTTTTGGATTCCAAGAATATGGAAACTATAAAATGGATTTTCCTAAGTTCAATAAGGACAATAATAAGAGGAAACGAGAATAATCCCACATTACCCAAGAAGTGAAAGAAGAAGAGAAGAAGTAGAAGAGGGAGGACCCTCTGGATCTCTACTATGACCAAGATCAACTTCTTCACATAAGACTTCTTTAAAGTTTTGGGTATCATAGGAACATGTAGCAGTAGCATAGAATGCATGGTTTATGGGAATGGAATCTTTAGAAATATAGGAGAATTATGTAGAGAAAAACCAGATAAATATATTCATGTGGGAAGGATGTAGCCATTGAATGACCTCATCAATGCATAAGGGAATCATCATGATCAAGAAGAATCATCTTAGAAGGCCACTATCATCAAAAGGGAGGAAAATTTGCAAGCTGAGGATTATAATGATCCTCTGATGGAATCTTCAATAGTAGGTTCATGATTTTCAAGAAAAGCAGATGTCTTGATAGGAATTGCACTTATGGGGATTCAAGAAAGGATGATATGTAGGCAAGGAAAGATGTAGCAAAGAAAAAGAGATTGAGCTAATCTCAATTGAGGAAGCTATCAAAAGAAGTTGAGATGATAAAGGAAAGAACTAAGATGAGTTATGTATGCATCTATGTTTTTCAAGTCATGTCATCATTTGAGCATGGGGAATTTCTTTGGTAGTATGGTCAAGGACAGGGTAGAAAAATGCATGAAGGCATGGTTCACTCACTGATAAAGGTCAACATGAGAAATATCCTCATATGGAGTATGAGGTGGGTGACAAAGAAAATATATAAAGAAGCATATGAGATAAAGAGATCAGGGATAAAAGGACACCATGGACACTAGGAATGAACATTCGAAAACTTTGTTGAAGACATCTCCCAGAAGAAGGCATGATAATTTTGACAAAGGAAGAAAACGATAAAAGGACCCTTGACACCTAGAAAGGCCTTGGAGATGTGCAAATATAGGATGTTGATGATTCAAGCCAACAAGATATCATGATGGAAAGCCATCTCATAAGGTACTACTTGATTTAATGTTATGTTTTGATTTCTTGAATAATATTTGGATGAGTTCATGTAGGGCTGCTGGAACAAGGGTTGTAAGTGCGAGTACAACTAGCATTCATGTGGTTGATGGAAATTCCAGAAAGAAACATGATGAGGAATAAGTAGCCATATGACGAAAGTTCGATATATGTATCAAGAAGGCCACTTTCCATGGAGAAAGGAATGACATGATGAGCTAAGAAGGAAAGTTTCTGATGGTTGAAGCCCTACAAAGAAGAAGCTCGATAGAATTTCATGACATCAAGGAAAGAAAGTGATCAAACAGCTGAAGTACCCACAAAGAAGATGTTGTTGACGGAAAGGAGAGTCCCTAGTTGAGAGGGAGCTCGATAAGTCCCTAATTAAGAGGAAGCTTGGGTAAGTTCTTGGTCAGAGGGATCTTGGATTCATTCCTTCACAAGAATAGGAATATCTTCCCTAGTTGAGAGGTAGAGATAGACACAATATTATTGCCTTCACTTGGGAAGAAAGAATGGAGGATTGGATAATCATCTGGAATTAGATGCTCTTTGAGGATGTGTAGGGAATCCAAGAGAAGAGTGGGCAAGAGGACTGATATTCTTTGAGAGTTGGGAACCCAAGATAAGAATATTCTTAGAATATCATACTCAGTGAACACTCGAGTGGGTATGTACCTTGAGAGACAATGATGAAGGTGTCTATAGTCATTGGTCTCACAAACATTGTGCTCTGATATATTGAGAGATATAATTGTTAGTCAAGGCCTTGTTATGGAACAATGTTGGTTACTATGACGCTAGAATAGATGGATTTCCAATCCTATTTCTCTTATGTGAATTCCTCAGATTGAAAATGTCCAAAAACCTTGTAAAATGATTTATGAATACCTCCTTAGTTAAGAGGGAGTGTTGAAGAAAGTGTAACTAGGTTCGGTCTTCAAAAATGTACTTTTGATCTTTGTACTTGTAAAAGAAAAGAATTATTATTTTTGTCATTATCAATGGGTTTCTTTCCCATTTGATAGGTTAAGCACATGTCTAAGTGCTTCTAGGAAACTCAAAGAGTTAATGTAATTGTTGAAGGCCCATGTGGGCATGTTACACTATGTAAACATATGTATTACAGTCAAAGAAATATGTTTAGGGTGATCCTCAAAAGCAAAGACAAGTCTCCTCTTCAAAGTTAGCTCAAAAATAGATTTTTGGTACACTTAAGGACATTTCGGCCTCACTAGCTCAAGTAGGCCCAAATAGGAGGGACAATCTCCTATATATAGGGTAGTTTGACCTCAAAAAAGCATCACTACTCATCTATGAAATCAACAAAGAAGGAAGGATGAAAAAGAGGCGTGAAAAAGGATTATTGAGGTGATTCTAGGGCAACAAAGAAGAGGAAAAATAAATTGAGTTTGGGAGGACTGTTTTAGGGCCTAATTATATCACATGTGCAAAGAAAGGGGCACAATTTTGTAGTCACATTAGATCCACAAGGGCAAAAACATAATAGAGTTAAATTCGGATAAGAAGAGACTTCAAATAGGTCTCCATCTCAAGCGGAGGAGGTCCCACCTCTAACGAAGGAAGGGAGCAATTAAAAAGGTCCATCTCAAGTGTTGGATCAGCCATACGTGTGAATAAATCAAGTCTACAATAGGGTTAAGAGGATCAACCTCTAACTCAGAAATACACCAGAAGGAGATCAACCTCATTAACTAGTCCAAGTGTTAAGGAAAAGGAAGATTTTCAAGTGAAGGAAATGAAGGCACAAAAGAAGAATGTCTCGAAGGAGACCTAGAGTTTCTATAGTTGTTGGAAAAGGAGTGAAGGAAAGTGCCATCAAGTGCCGGAAGAAGTGCAAAGAAAGAGATCAAGGTGTAGTAAAGAAGAAGGCATTGATTGAAGGATAAAAGGAAAGTGTCAAAAGAGAGATTGTGTCTTATGCTTGGGGGATATACTGGTCAAGGGTCTAGAGTTTGGAATTTGTTAATTGAAGCTTCAATAAGAGAAATTCGTAGAAGGGGTTTCATCTCTAGAAGAGAGAGGTTTTGCATTGGTTGAGAGCCAACATCTTGTGTTGTTATCTCTTTTTGTTTTGGTAACTATTTGATGAAGAAAGAAAACACACATTAATAATAATAAGAGAAGATTGTACTAATAAGAAAAGTAAAAAGTACTTCACAAATAATTATTATTGTTAGAAGAATCTCATCCTACCTAGATGCCCTAGATTCTTCCACACCGTTGACCAAGAATAACCACTTGCTAACATGCCACCAAAAAGGGCTTTGTAAAGTTCACTTGGCTCATACTATTTAAACCACCCTAAAACCATTTGACGAACAATGAGCAAGTAGAGGATGCCAACAAATCTCAAAAAATTATGACGGGAACTAAGATGGTCGAGTGAGAAGCCTCAGAGTGGAACCATGTAGGCATGCTTTTCAAGAAGAATATTCCTAGGGTATATTCCTTAGAATTTTCTCAGGAATATTCCATTGGGAAATCAAACGTCGTCCAAAACCCTATCCACTTGGTTGGGTATGCGGCAATGCAAAACCCAATGTCACTAAGAAATGTAGGGTTAGGTTTTCCATTGCTTGAAAGATGATAAATGGGGTTTATCTTGATGTTGTGCCACTTGAAATTTGTGGCATAGTCTTCGTAAGGCCACACTTGTATGTTACAAAGGTAGTATTTTTCAAGCATGAGATTAAGTACCGTCACACCAAACATGGGGTGGAATATATTGTTAGATCCCATCTCATGAAAATCAATTCAACCCTTTCTAGTACACGATAGATGAAAAGACTCATCAACTCGAGTAACAAGTGTATGCTCATGGTTGTGAGAGAACATGATGTTGAAGCATTTGATGCTTTCAAAGTTGTAATCCTTCTCACAAGAAATAAATGTTTGATATTGTCTCTAACTATGATGAGATTTTATAGAAACTAGGTAGGTTTCCTCCCACAAGAGAAATTAAACATGAAATCCATCTTTAGCGGGATGCCCCTCTTCTAAATATGGGCATGTATAAGATGTCAGTTGTCGAAATGGAAGAAATCAAGAAGCAAGTGCAAGAATTATTGGACCAAGGAGTCATCATACCTATGTCATCTTTGTGCCATTCACCAATTATGTTAGTGCCAAAGAAAGATGAAACATGGAGTTTGAAGCAGATATTTCGGTGGTGAGGAAAGCAGCAAAAGGCTTTCGACACCTTAAAGGAAAAGATCAGCACAATGCTAGTACTATCCTTTCCATACCTTCAATAACCATTCGAGATCGAGGCATATGACAATGGTTATGCTATGGGTGCGGTATTGATGCAACATCAAAAACTAGTTTTTTACCATTCAGATACTTTCTCTCAAGTTGTTGTAAACTATCCCACATATGACAAGGAGTTGGTTCAATGTTTCAAGAAATGGAAACATTACTTTATTGGGAAGGAGACTACCTTACATACAGACTACCAACCTTTATAGAATCTCCAGTCAGAGACTAAGTTGTAGTAGGCACGTCACTTCAGGTGGATGGGATTCCTTCCATAGTTCCATTTGGTAATCAAGGATAAGAAAGGTACAAGTAACAAAGTGGTAGATATGCTTTTTAGACATTCTGTTTCTACATATATTGTTTTAAAGAATGTGTGTTTATCTCATGATAGCTATGTTGAATAGTATGCTATTGATGAAGATTTTAAAGAAGTTTATGAGAAGCTAACCCATGGATCACAGGTGGAGAAATACGATTTGCAAGATAAGTTACTCTACCACCTTTGGAATCTATGTATTTCTACAAGTGAAAGAGTCCATGTAATTCAAGAATCTCACACTTCTCTTGTGTTAAGTCACCATGGGGTAGGAAAAACTATGTCTCATTTGGAGAGGTTTTTTTATTGGCCTTGGATGAAAGAAATTGTAACCAAATATGTAAAGGGGTGTATGATGTGCTCTATTTGTAATCCCACTAATAGAAAATTGGGGTTGTACACACCACTTTTTTTTACTTCTCATATTTAGGAGAGTATCTCCATGTATTTTGTCGGAGGATTAAATTTGTCAAGAAAGGGTCATGACTTCCTGTATGTAGTGGTGGATAGGTTTAGAAAGATGTCTGTCTTGATGCCATGTAAGAAGAATATTACTGTTGAGAAGCCCACTCAACGTATTTTTTAGCATGTATAGGTCCAATTTTGGCTACCCACATCCATTGTTTTAGATCAAGGCTCTCAATTCTTTGGAGAGTTTTGGACAAGCTCGTGGAAGATGATGGCCACCAAGCTAAATAAGAGTACAAAATTCCATCCCCAAACTGAGGGATAGCCAGAGGTAATCCTAAGTTGTGGGATGAATAGATGTACATTATGTTCAACATGAATACATTAGGGATTTTCACTCTTCTACTCAAAGTTCACCATGATTTGAGACATGCTTTGGGTACCTTCTGAAAGATCCATTAGATTTGGTCTTTGGGAAAGATGGACATTCTGGTGAATGAAGTGATGAATACATAGCTCACAAGTTAATTCAATGAATCCAAATGATTCATCAAGTAGTGTAAGACCATTTGGAAAAGAGTTACGCATGATATAAATCCTGGCATGATAAACACATAGATTACCAATTTAACGTTGGAGACAAGTTATGGCTTCACATGAACAAAGATAGAATGAAGGGAGAAGACAAGAAGTTTAAACCATTAAACTATTGTCCATTCAACATCTTAGAAAATATTGGAAACAATGATTATCACCTTGTTCT
>APFE030268432.1:0-12596 GCA_000404065.3 Pinus taeda | reverse complement strand
AGAACATTCCATATGCTTCTGTTGTCGGAAGCCTAATGTATGCTCAGGTCTGCACAAGACCTGACATTGCATTTGTTGTGGGAATGTTGGGACAATATCAGAGTGATCTAGGTTTAGACCAATGGAGAGCTACAAAGAAAATAATGAGGTACCTTCAAGGAACCAAAGACTACATGCTTATGTATAGATAGACGGAAAACTTGGAATTAATTGGCTACTCAGGTTCTAACTTTGCTGGATGTGTTGATTCACGCAAATCAACATTAGGATACATCTTTATGATGGCTGGTGGAGCTGTATCATGGAGGAGTGCCAAGCAGACCTTGACAGCCACTTCCACTATGGAAGCCGAGTTCATCTCCTGTTTTGAGGCTACTTTAAATGGTGTATGGCTTAAGAGTTTCATTTCTGGGCTTATAATTATGGATTCTATCTCTAAGCCATTGAGAATGTATTGCGACAATTCAGCTATTGTTTTTATGGCTAAAACAACAAAAGTGGGAGTCGAAGAAAACACATCGACATTAAGTATTTAGCTATAAGGGAATGTGTTAAAGAAAAGAAAGTGGTCATTGAGCACGTTAGCACTGAGTTGATGATCGTTGATCCTTTGACCAAGGGCATGCCACCATTGAAATTCAAGGGTCATGTAGTGAAGATGGGACTTGGTTCCATTATGTAGTTTATCATTGTATGGAAAATGTTATTTTAATGAAATTCTTAATTATTGTGATGTTTTTCTCATATTTATGTGCACCTTAATTTGATTTGAGAAAATTCATCTGTGTAGGACCAAGAATAAGCATAGGGTTTATTCATTAAGAAATTGTTGCCACATAAATTGTAATAGAAATAAATACATAGTAATACATGGAAGATAATACTCATCATTAGAGAACTTATCGCCATGATTCATGTATTTATTACTTAATACAGATTATCGATGGATTTTAAGATGAGATGTTAGATTAGAAGTATGGACCAAGTGAAAGAATGTTAGCTCCCTGTATCTGGTCGTGGCCATGAACAAGCCATGACCGGTTCTCACGGAAACCGTCTCGCGGGATTCTTTTTCTTGTTGGGAGCTCTTGAAGTGGTCCATAACTTCCCTTAACTTCTCTACCACGTTAATAGGGTAGTTGGAACGTTCGCCATGATCAAACTGAAGCTGTGGAACACTTGACATGTAGCCACCGATCGCTTGATGGAAGCTTGGCTATAAATACTTTGGTTTGGTCCCCAAACTCACCACTCAATTCCCTTTAGTCTTACACCATCAAAACAGAGTGAGTAGAGTTTTGGAAGTGCCAAAACAGGACAGAGAAATAGTGAGAGAGTGTGAGCAAGTATTAATGGTCGGAGGTACGATTTCTTGGGCATTAAAGTTTTCGATTCTTTTTAAGTGTTTATTCCGCATTATAGAATCGTTATTATGCTATCATCCATGAGTTGTTCGAGCTTTCTTTGATAGTGGAGAAAGGCCTTCAGATCACCCTTTGATGTTGTGAAAAAATGAATAGGAGCACAAGGAAAAACCATGAGGACAAAGACACGAAAATGCTCCACCCACAAATCAGTAACTTTGATTTGGGCTCATTCTTACACTTTAGCAATAATTGAGGAACTCTAATAATTCTCATGGTAAGATGCATTAATATATAATTATTAAGTATTATATTTTTTTGATTATATATATATATGGTATAATTCTTTAACTGAGTTGAACAATTACATATTACATTTGTTTTTAATGTTTTTTAGTTTATATTAATAATTTACAAATTTCCAAATTTATCATTTTTGTATTGGCTATTTATAAAGTTATATTACTTAATTTATATCATAGTTAGACCTTTTTTTAACTTGTTAATTAAATTTATTAGAAGGAGATGATGCTATTTTATCTTAAATCAAGTGTTAAGAATAATCCAATTTATCACTACACATTTTTTTAATTCAACTTTTTTATATCTTTAAGTTTAAAGAATAATCCAATTTATCACTACACATTTTTTTAATTCAACTTTTTTATATCTTTAAGTTTAAATATGTGTGTTTCTCAATAAAAAGAAATATTTTTGAAACAATATTTATATTTTGCCTTTTTAGATATTTGAAAGTGTTATGAAGTTATAGTTCCAAAAATATTGGTTGTCATCTCCTCTGTTATTGCCATACGTTGGTTAAAAGTACAACTGCAGTAATTATGTGGAAAGAACTACCTAGTCATCAAACATGTTCGGACGTCAGAAAATTGCCAGAATTCGATTGTTTTTCCTCAAAATATTTAATAGTAAAAGTGTTTGAATTAAATTGAATTTCGGCGTTTCTTTCCACCTCTCGGTGTAATAGCTAGTATTTAATATTTGTCCCTTAACAAAACTAAACCCCATCCCCCAAAATTTAACAATAGTTTTCAAGCTCTTTGACCCATTTCAAGAATGCATATAAAAACAATAATGGAGGTTGTGCAGGTCCCTAAGTTGTTGTCATGCACATTGAAAACCATTGTTGGTTTTTTTAAAACCCATAAACTGCCTTTCAACAGGTCCTTCAGTTGTTTCTGGAAATGATGAGGGACCCATTAGAATAAATCCTGACCATATATCTCATGGTAAGCTATTTCATCATTCAACTTTCCAACAGGTGCTGTCACTTAAATTTTGATTTGGTTGGCTTGTCGGAAAAACTTTGGATCTAAAACACCAACACTGTGAGCCATTGATTATTGTTCGAAAGCTCCTCTATTTATTGTGATGCAATACATTGAACTCTAATGCTCTTTGACGATAGATGAACCCCTTCAGTTGAATTTAAACACCCAATAGCAATAATACTGTGAACAGTTATTGATAACTGAAAAACCATACCACTTTTAAATGTAATTGATGGCTTCCTTGTATAATATTCCACATCTGTTAATCTTGAGAGGAATCACATCTCCATCAATATAGCTGGGTAGATATTACTTCAACTGCTGATGAGTATGAGGATCAAGCTTCACATCACTAACAAATTTCCCATGAAATATGTTCTACATGATTATATAGGTTGTTGAAAATGTCAACATTCTCCAAGAGTGTCAATTTCCAATTTACCTCACAAGCTATAATTCCCAATGTTATGTCTGCACATACAAAAACTCCCTTCAATTTCGTTGTATCTTTAAATGTTCAAAATATTTTATGGATTGTAAACTCTAGATGCACAATTTGCAATAGAACTTAATAGGAGAAGCCGCCATTGGATATATATTTGGAAGGACCTGGAATAATGCTTACATTACAATGTAGGTAGATTTTGTTTGTTAGTGGTTAGAGTTTGTTGAGATATGGCTTGTAATTTGGCTTTCATGACCACTATTTATATGGCTTGTAATTTGGCTTTGTTATGTAGAATACAAATTCATTTGTGAGCAAATTTGTGTACAATTATTGTTCCTCCAATTTTCTGGTTGGTATCGGAGCCCATATGGGCCTAACTCCCGCAAGGAGGGCCCAGGAAGATGGGAGAGAGCCCATATAGACCTAACTCCTGCAAGGGAAGGCCCAGGAAGATGTGAGAGATCTAAATTTTTATCCTTTATACATACAATATAGAAGAGTGAGTTTGTGAGATTTCCATGTGTTTGTGTCTTTGATATTGTGTTTGTACAATGTTGTGGTTGAGTTTGCATCCCTGTTTTCTGAATATTCGGGAGAACCTGTGGAACGAACACAATTTGTTCTTTAAGTTTAATACTCTAGAAGACTTGGAATATAAATATCTTCATTGAGATACAATAATATATATTAAAATGTATGGATATAAGATGATACAAATGAGAGTGAGAGGGCCTGCTTATATACCAGGCTGTGCCTCTTCATGGAAGTTCATGTCCCATTTAGACATACCTCTTCAATATTAACTACTACTTAACTAATCGTTATTAAAATTATCCTCATTATTTATATTTATATTATTTATATATATTTATTCGTAACATTGCCTTCCTCCTCAAAAAATCTTTGTCCTCAAATCTTGTTGATGCAAAAGGCTTGATATCTTTTTCGGATTCAAATATTTTCTCGTCTCGGCACTGTCATCTTCGTTGATACAAGTTGATATAATCTTCTAAGTGATAAACAAAACTGACGCTCTCAGAGGACCTGTGCTAACTAATATGGAAGTAATAGCGGAAGTTCTCCCCTTTGGAGGCTCAGATCACTGGCCGGTTCGACTGGAGATCAAAGGTATGGGCATCCTAAGAAACAGACCTTTCAGATTTGAAAATATCTAGCTTTCCCACCCAGAATTCCTCCATAATATTAAAGAATGGTGGTTAGAATATTTACAGATATAGGGATCAAGAATGTTTCTTCTTCATAAAAGATTAAAGCATATCAAACTTAGACTAAAGGATTGGAACATAAATGATTTTGGCAATATTTTTGTGGAGAAAAAAGCGGTTGAAAGAAAAATGAAGATGCTCAACCAAGCTCTGATCAAGGATGGATTTGATAAAGTTAAAAGTAACCAAGTAGATAAATACCACCAAGAATGGGATAATCTGTGTAAACAAGAGGAAATTTTTTGGAGACAAAAGTCTAGGATTCAATGGCTAAAAGAAGGGGAGAGTAATACAAAAAAAATTCACAAGTCAACCATGGCGAATAGAACGCACAACAAAATATCTTCAATTAAGAATGAAGAAGGAAATCTTCTTACCTCCCATGAGAACATTGAAGCTGTGTTAGTCCAGCACTTTCGAAGCATTACTCAGGAAAATAATTTAGATAGAGAACAATACATCAGTATGATTACTAGAAATATACCAAAATTGATATCGAGAGAAGATAACTTTAATCTGAATAGACCAATTTCTGAAAAGGAGCTAGATGAGGTCCTCAAAAAAATGTAGAATGGAAAAGCACTAGGCCCGGATGGTTTTAATGTGGATATTTTCAAAGCAGGCTGGAATATTGTCAAACAGGATATCTTGGACATTGTGGAGGATTACAGGTTAAACAGAACTATTTTGAAGGGGCTCAACACCTCCTTTATCTTCCTTA
Organism: Pinus taeda; assembly: GCA_000404065.3. Classification (NCBI taxonomy): domain Eukaryota; kingdom Viridiplantae; phylum Streptophyta; class Pinopsida; order Pinales; family Pinaceae; genus Pinus; species Pinus taeda. Next base: position 7,545 of record APFE030268432.1, on the reverse strand, counting down.
TCCCAAAGCAAGAAATGGCTCAAACACCGGACAAGTTTAGGCCCATAGCTCTTTGTAATGTGGTTTACAAGATAATTTCCAAAGTAGTGGCTAATAGACTTAAACCTATGCTTCCTACCCTAATTTCAGAGGAACAATCAGGTTATGTGGAAGGAAGACAAATTTTAGACAACATCATTCAAGCCCAAGAGGTGGTTCATTCGTTATGCAGCAAAAGACAGGCTAGAATGATCATGCAATTAGACATAGCCAAAGCTTATGACAAGGTAAACTGGACCTATATAAAGAACATACTTATTGCTTTTGGTTTTGATCACAATTGGGTTAGGTGGGTGATGGCCTTAGTTACTTCTTCCAGCTTCTCTATTTTGGTGAATGGCTCTCCCTCTGAGATTTTCAGTCCTTCTAGAGGCCTCAGACATGGAGACCCACTCTCTCCATTTCTTTTCATTCTCATGATGGAAGGGCTTGGTAGGTCTATCAAGCATGCTAAGGAAACAGGCAAGATTAAAGGCCTTCAACTATCAGAGAATGGTCAAGCTCTAACTCATCAACAATTTGTAGATGATACAATGCTACAAGGAGTCCCCATAGTCAAAGAATCTTCAGCATATAAATAGATCCTAATAGTCTTTTCCATGGCTACAGGTATGGAAGTTAATCTCTCCAAATCAAAAATATTTTTCTTTAATACCAATATTGCGATCCAAAGGAATATTTCCAAAATTCTTGGCTTTCAAAAGGATTCCCTCCCCTCAAAATATTTGGGAGTCCCTCTAACGGCTAGACAATGCTTAAAAGAATTTGAGAACCATTGATTAATAAGTTGTAGGATAAAAGCAATAAATGGACCTTTAGAACTTTAAATCTTGCTAGTAGGTTGGTTCTAACGAAAGCGGTTCTGCAAGCCATCCCTATTTTTATGTTATCTGCTCTCCCGACTCCTAAGGGAGTCCTATAGCATTTAAGAAATATATAAAGAAACTTCATTTGGGGTAAGGAGGAGATGAAGAAGAAATGGGCCTTAGTGTCTTGGGAAAAAATTTACAAACCTAAAAACCATGGAGGGCTGGGTTTGGACGATTAGGAAATACTCAACAAAGTTTTAGGGGCCAAACTATGGTGGCGCTAGGTTCGGAATCCAGAGACTCAATGGGCAAAGATCTAGAAAGAAAAATATGCAAGATCCTGGAAAAATAATGATCTCATAAGAATGTCAGGGAACATTAAGGGCTCATATATCTGGAACAAAGCCTGGGAGAACAGAAGATTAGTTCAAGACAATAGTTTCTGGGAAATCAGAGAAGGGAATCTAGCTCTTTTTTGGGAAGATAAGTGGCAATAGGAACAAATAATTCTAAAAGAAGGCTTCCTCCACCTTAAGCATGAGACAGATTCATAGGGATTAACTAAAGTAAGGGAATTCTGGGAGAACACCCAACAGATGAAGAAATGGAGAATCTAGAAAAACATTGATTGTAGAAACAACAACCCCTTGAATACAAAAGCAGAGGAGCTAAGGAAAATAGTGGCACAACGAATGATCTTAGTTTCAGAAGGACAAGACCAACTTAGATGGGGTAATAATAAAGAGGGCACCTTTAATCTTAAAGAATATAAAGACATCCTACTTGGGCTGGATCCCAAGGTTCCAGACAAAATCTGGCAGAAACTTTGGAGGCACGAGGGATGGATGAAAATTACACTCTTCGTGTGATTGGTATACCACAAAAAAATCCTGATTTGGGACAACATTAGGAAGGGGTGTTCTAGGGCCCACTAGATGCCTACTCTGTGGGGAACATGAAGAAACAATGGAGAATCTTCTCAATAATTGCATTTTCACCTCCTGGTTATGGGGCATATTTGCCAAAATCTTTCAACAATCAGACAGGGATAGAGGAAGCATCATCAATACCCTCAATAGCTGGAGGGGAAAATTTTCGAACTATGAGATTCTCAATTTAGCCTGGGCCCTTACACCAGGCTTCATCATACGAAATGTTTGGAAGGAGAGGAACAAAAGAACTTTCAAGGGAGAAATAAATCCCCCTTATCGCCTGTTTGAGACAATCCTGAAACAACTTAAGGAAACAATGGGAACCACTGTTCGCAACCACCCTAATAAGCCTCCCTCAGATTTGGATGGAAAAATTCTCAGACAGCTAGGGCTGCAGGGTCTTACTCCTCAAGGTCTTATTAGGAAGGTTACAGATAGGGATATGGAGAAGGACTTCTGGCAGCCTCCCCCAAAAGGTTTTCTAAAATACAATATTGATGGAGCTTCAAAAGGAAACCCAGGAACTGCAGGGTTTGGAGGAGTCCTTAGGGATGCCAAGGGAAGCATTATCTTCATATTCCATTGTCACCTAGGAACAACCACCAATAACATGGCTGAATTAATGGCTTTAGAAAAATGTCTGGAGTTTTTAAGTCAGGATAATTGTTGCAATGTAATAGTAGAAGCAGACTCTAAATTAGTAATTAACTCAGTGAAAAGAATAATTAGTGGGACAACACCAGAGAAAGTCTCCAAACACTGGAAATTAATCAGGGTTTTCCAGAAAATTCAGGGTCACCTTCAAAACCTGCGCACTGTCAGCTTCCATCATGTTTGTAGAAATGCCAACAAGCTGGCGGATCTTCTTTCCAACTAGGGGGTCAGCGGTACAGAGGTCATGGTTTCGATGGAGTGGCAGGAGTTGCAACAAAGTAGATTGAGAACTCTTTGTTGTGAGCAAGAGGAAGAAGATACGAAAGTATTCAAGCTCAAAGCCATGGAGGCAAGTTATTAACCTTTCGGCCTTAGTATGTGTCATAAGTCTTTAGCATGGAGGGGCACGAATTACCTCAAAGTCAGCGAGATGGTCATCACTGTACATTGGGGGGACTGCAACAGATACCATAGTTTCTTAGTTACAGGGGAGCCTATCTTATTCTCCGGGATTCAGGTTCAAGAAAGAAATTCGGGCAAAAGAGGGAGAAATCATTGTTTGACCGGCTATTGGAAGCTTCGCAGTTTTGGGCCTTGGAGAGGAAAACCGCGTTCTTGGCGGTATTGGGATGATCGCACTGCTCGAAAATGGAATACGGTTTTAGCAATTTGGCTGTGATTCCATACATCTTCCTACACGTGGAAGAGTGAAGGTGCAGAAAACTGTCCTCCATCGCACACTAATGTTTGGTTAACTTGTGCGATGTGATGTGTTTCTTTACCGTTGAATCTTTCTGGGTGGATCAACGACCATGATCATTTCTGCAGCTTGGAGGGGCTGCCCATTAATCTTCAGTTGTCTTTGCGGTGTGAAATCCTCCCTAACCGTTGGTTCAGGCGACGGAATGGACGACTCAGATCAAAGGAATCCACCCAGGGTTTGTTGGGTGGAAGATCTCGTGGGCTTCTGGAGGCGGGTTGCAATTTTGGGTCTTCCGAATTTCGGGTCAAGATTCACCATTAACTAATGGACATGTTGAGATGTGAAGTCGGTATCAGTGGCATTTGGGTGGATTACATGCGGGATGTTTATTCAACCATGTGGACCTGAAATCGGTTAAGTATGAATTATATTTTTCATCGGATCCGTTTTGGGAATCTAAGAATATACCTATTTCGGTCCCGATATGCATCTCTTCTGATAAGAACTTTCCAAAATGCAAGGACGGTTTAGGCAAACTTGTTTTTTGGAGGTCCCGCAGTTAAATTTGTGGGTTCTTGGTCCGTTTGTCTAGTTTTTGGCTAGGTGCCCAAGCCCTAAGTAGATTGTTGATCTTTTATCTCTTAGGTCTCATTGGGCAGTTGTATTATATGTAATTTGTAACTTTGTTTATATGGAATAGAAGGCACGACTCTTGCTTTAACAAAAAAAAGATAAACAAAACTAACGCATTGAGAAGGGATCAGACCATCCTAAATTAATCTTTTGTGGAATATTCTGATCACTGAAATTTTGTAGCAAATTGTCATCATAACACTAGATTGAGGGTACTTCAATATTTTGCGGAGCATTTGCTTGTTGTTTCTATTCTAAATGGTACATATACATAGCTTGATTGAGTTGTCTAATCTCATGATTCAAATGTCGATATGGATATTTTTTGGTTTGACTTTCCTTTATTGGACGTGTGGTGATTTTTTTATTTTCTTCTATGGAGGATGTTTTTGAGTTGGTTACAAAACATTCACTTGGGATGTTCATTGTCTGAACTACAACATCTAAGTTTGTATTTTTTTCAACTTGCATGTTTTCTACCTGAGTTGTGACATTCACTGGATCGGTATTTGTTGTTTTTTCATAAACTTAAATTCCTACATTTGATGCTTTCTTCTCGATAAATTGTTGTACCTTGTTTTCTAATGACTTCTTATCATTCATAAGCTTCTTATTGTGTCAGTAATTTTCACTATGGTCTTTAAGTCGAGAAACTTCTTCATTTTTTTAGTAGTGATCGTGTCAATTTCATTTTGCATATTTTGTATTACTTTTTTACTTTATTGAGAAATGACTTTTGCGATATCTTGCATATCTTCTAGTGTTATGAAATCTAGCAATCTAGCTTTACTGTAACATCTTGTAATGTTATCTTTTTATTTTGGAAAATGTCAAAAAATTCTTCTTCATATTGAGGATAACAGATCCTAGTGATTCAATCTAGGGCGAACCCAGAATTATATCACTATTGTCGCAAAATAAGGTTTTAACGGTGAATTGCGATACAAAATTATAGTCTTCAATACTTAGGTGTAGATTGCTTATGTTATATTGTTCTGCACTTGTGTTAAAAAAAAATCGTTTCGATTATATTTGATTTAGGAATCACTAATTAATTAGCACATTTAACACTAACATAATTATTATTTTTAGTAAGGTCAATAGAGATGATAACATCATTTCCTACAAGTGATCCTTTGAGTTTGAATAGCGCACTGACACATATACTAAAAGTTTTAAGAAATCTTCCCTCTTTCATTTTTTACTTCAACTCAACATCTTTCTCGTGAAGAATTGTCTCCATTTCTTCTTTTGTCAAGATGAACTTGGGTGTTAATTACTAGTTAACTAATAGTTATAACAATTATCTTAATTTTTTTTTTTTATATTTATATATATTTATCCGTAACAGCAACAAGCTTGAATCCTGCTACCCAATTTTATCTTTCCCGTTGTCTGATATTGAACCGATAGTCTGCGTCTTCTTCAGGGCTAGATCAGATGGGATCAAATTCAACGGATTTGGACGAGGAGGAGGATGGGGATGGATACATATCTGCTACGACTCGATCACTACGACCAAGTAAGCACGAGAAGTGGCGTATGGGTGAAGACATGGGAATCAACGCTAACGATTATCATCGACTCTGGAACAACTGTCACTCATTTGCCATAGAAGGAAGCGTTGGCATCATTGATTAGTAATTTTGAAGCAACAAACCCCTTGGATCTGTGTTAGTAATTCTGAAGCAACAGAAATAGACGCAAGTGCTCCCCTTCCCTGCATTTCTGCAGATGAAAATCAGACTTGTTGTACATTTTGTGCAGAAGCGTTCGAAGATTTGTGGATTCGTGTGAAAGAAAACCGTCGGTGGTTTCATTTTAGTGGAAAAACCATAACCCATAGTCAGGAGATGCTAGGAATAGTTGTTTTATATTTGTAGGTATCAACGCTGTCAAGCGAACTTTGGAAATATGGATCAGAGATGGTATTGTAGATGGAGAGACGACAATTGTTCTTCTGAAGATTTATGCGTCTATGCATCATCCTTGTCCTCTAGTGGAAAGATTCTGCAGCCCAACAGCCATTGCGGGTATACTAAAACGGGTTCGGTGACTTGAGATGCAATGAACCTGGACCTGATGGCTATACTAAAAACGGGTTCGGTGACTTGAGATGCAATGAACCTGGACCTGATTCCATCCATATACATTACTTCCTAGAGGATATTCTTCCGAGCCAATGTCAACTTACTGGTGTGACCAAGGGTTGGAATTTCTTAAACATCACAGCTTGAGATGCAATGAACCTGGACCTGATGGGTATACTAAAAATGGGTTCGGTGACTTGAGATGCAATGAACCTGGACCTGATTCCATCCATATACATTACTTCCTAGAGGATATTCTTCCGAGCCAATGTCAACTTACTGGTTTGACCAAGGGTTGGAGGTTCATAAACATCACAGCTTTTTTCGTAAGACTGTTGTAATGTTGCTCGATCTCTCCATCGATTGTCCATTCAGAATTTGTTTGAAAGGTGCAGGATTCGACCGTCAATAATCTCATCCCTTTTTAAAAAAAGTGGACGGATTCTCCAACGCTTTGGCAACAAAAGGAACGATAAGAAATTATGTTGTGGATAGTGAGGGAAGCTAGTTGCCTAGTAATGAAGACTACTATCGAGTTTGATGTCGACAAGAAGCAAGTTTTCGAAGTTCATTCTTGGAAGGGCTTAAGGCAAAGCCCCAAATATTTTAGAGTTGTGGAGATGTCATTGTTTCAGTGTTATTTTTTGGCAGTGGGTGAGAAGCTTGTGATGAATCATATTTTCGAGAACAAAATATTTGCGCTAGTGTGGATTTTAGTTGTATTTTGTTTTGTAAAATATGCAAAACCAATTAATGAACCAAAAAAAACATAATTAACTTAGTCGTTCTCATCATTTTTTGGTGTTGAGAGAATGCATTTCTAAGTTAATTGTGTGAATCTGTTATACATTGATGTATCTTGTTGTGCTTTGGGCTTCAAGAGCAGCAATTCCATGTTATGTTATAAGATCCATGTTTGTAGAAAGGCTAGTTGCATAATTGATTGCTGGATACAGTTTAGTGTTGAGATTGTCCTTTAAGAGATCAAGAAGCACCAACTATACAAAGTTCATCAAAGATGGTTAGAGGCAATTATGTATTAAATGAGTTGAATGGTAAACTCGAAAATTGTGGTGGTGAAAAGAGCGTTGTCTAAGAGACTTCAAAGTGGGGATAAGTGCCGAGGAAGAGAGACATATGTGACATGTGAATTATAATTTGTCATTTTTGTATTAATCTTTGTAATGATGTAAATGTAAGCATTAAATGGGGCACTTGGAATAATGCTTACATTAGAATTTAGGCAGATTTTGTTTGTTAGTGGTTAGACTCTGTTGAGAGGTCCTCTAAACAGTGTTATCCTATTGGATAAACAATGATTCCAACACCTACCATATTAAATGCTCCAGGACGTTGTCTCGAAGTTTCTTGATACTTCCTTAGCTTCTTGAGGAAGCCATTGCTACTGAAAATCGAGAAGCTTCATGTTGGGTCCCTATAATACTAGTGATTACCCCATTACTATGGTAGTTGTACCCCTTATTAATATTGTTGTGCCCCTATTGCGCCCATATTGTTATTATTGTGCCTCATAGAATCCCTCTATTGTTATTTTTGTGGCTTTATATTATTATTATTAGGTCGGCTAGGTTATATTGTGACTCCTTAGACTCCTATATATAGAAAAGAGGTTTTGTCATTTGTATCATCGAAGAATTGTTCATTTATGTAATGTAAAGGAGGTT
>APFE030268430.1:0-12575 GCA_000404065.3 Pinus taeda | reverse complement strand
TAACATTGAAAGGAACATAATGAAAAATCAAGCTGGTGGTCTCGGTTTTGGGATCCAGGGGAAATCTCTGTGTATATGTGTTTTATGCGTTATGATCGTGCATTGTTTATTTTCTGTGTTTTAGAATTTGTATATAGGTAATTTCTGTACGAGATTAAAACCAACAAACAGTACATCTCAAAGAGGTAAAATTCGTAGAGAGTTTCATGGATTTTATGGTGTCTGTCAACCAAAGGGATGTGGTGCAATGGGAGGATAAATCAGAGGATTGACAGGTTCTTCTGGTCCTTTGTCCTTTAGAGGAATATTTGGATAAAGCTAAGGACAAGAGTGGAAATTGGATTTGAGGTTTCAATACACAGAGATGAGTCAAGTTTTGGGGGCAAGAATAGCGGCAATAGACTGAAAACAAGTAAGCAGACATTGTCGCTGGCGGGTGAAAACGTCGGAGTTTAGCCCAACAAACCTATAACAAAGCAATAACAATAACAATGCATGAATTTAATAACTTGCTAATAAGTGAAAGGGAGGTTTATTATAATAGTGTGGTTTTTCCATTGAACATAGCATGGGTCCATTGGATTAACAGCTAAACCATTTAATGCTTAATGACTTAATTTTGGAGGGAGAATATGTAATTGGTGGAGTTAATAGGCAAATGATGTGGCGAAAGGTGAGTGGCAGGAGCGCAACGGGTAGGAGAGCGATATTGGGAGGCAGAAAAACAAATTTTTTTTTTGGGGGGGGGGAAGCGTTTATCAGTTTTTCCCAAAGGGGGTATGAAAAGCTATGGTGTTGACACATAGGGGTGGGCTTTGTTTCAAATACCACCCATTTTGGACCCCCGCCCCCAATGATAAAGTTTGGATGGTGATGGGGGGCCAAAATGCTATGTGGGCAGTTGGATCTTGGGAGATGGACAAAGATGAGGTGAGAGGTGGTGGAGATTTAGTGTGAGGTGATAGGTTGTTCGGCGGGGTCGGGAAAATAATTTAATGAATGGTGGGGAATATTTGCAATGTATGAGGGGGGTAATAAACCTAGGAATAGGGGATTGATACACCAAAATTGTTGTGTCCCTTATTGGTGAGATAGATTTGATGACACTTAGAGAGGGTGATTTTGAGATAATGATATAATATTATGCGTGAGAAACTTATGTACATGTTGATATGATATAGAATTGGTTTTGGTTACCTAGTTTTTGTGTGCTTAGGATAATATCTATGATTGTGTGTATAAGAAATGATTTTGGCTAAGAACATATTATCAATGTTTTCTCTTTTGGTATCTTAGTTTGGCAATATGTGTATGACATGGATGTTGATTCAAGATTGAGACACATAGATCCATGGATGATCATCGTTATGTGGAACATATGGTTAATTATGATTTATGGATGATACATGATTTATATGATTATATATGTTTAATATTGTAATGAGCAAGATGTGGCAGGTACATAGTTATTTGCAAACAAGGATGCTCAAATTATAAATGTTTGTGGAAGTCATGATACATGATTTTTATGATTTTATATGCTTAATATTGTATTGAGCAGGATGTGATATGGAACGCGGTTATTTTCAAACAAGGATGTTCAAATTTTAAATGACTGCGGAAGTCATTTCTCTAAAACCAAAATGGTTGTGGAAGTCATGCACAATATTTGGTAAAATGTGAATAAATTAAATTATGAAATATATTTATTCCTTTGATCTATGAGATTGTGATGTGTGTAGGTCTTGGAACAAGGCCCTAACAACAAAGCATCATATGGGTATGAGCTCACAATCAGTACCTTAAGGTGAAGCATGGAGTTTCAAAGCAGAGTAGATGAGAAGCCATGGAAATTAGGGTGAGGAGTCCTAAATCCATGAAAGATAAAGACTTGGAGACTTGTATCTATAATAAGATGTTTAGGGCATGGAGTCCTGAAAATTTAAAAAGATCAAGGTGTGGAATCTGGGATCTTTAGAGTAGATTAGAGTGCAAAGTCCTCAATCTACTAAGGCATGGAGATGCATGCAATAGGGGTATAGAATCTCTATTCTACGGAAGAAAAATACCACTCACGGGAAGCTCAAGGATGAATTTCCTTAACAAAACCTCTTTTCTAACAATCCTAGAGTGACTTTCTAAAGATAGAAAGTCATGTCTAGCATCTCAAGCATGACTTTCCAAAAACAGTAAATCACCTTACATAAATTGGCAATCAAGTATAGTTGAAGGAAAATCACTTAACTTATCATTAATCAATCATAATCGTTCAATCTCAAATTAACCCTAAATATTATTAATATTAATATTATCTTTTATGAGACTATGATATTATTATTAAAAGAGAATTACAAGTCACCTTCATCTCCTCAATCACTTCACACCTATCTCCTTGATGACTCTCGTAGCTCTATGTAAATCTCTCTCTTTTAATAATACATTACACTCTATTTTATGCACTCATAAAATAATGGCATATTCCTCTTCAACTCATTAAAGACATGTCATAAAAGATTCCTCTTACGCTCTCTTTAATGCATAAGTTACACTATCCTTAACTAAGTCATGCATACCTCTCCTTAATGGCATGAGTTACACTCCTCTAAATGGAATACAATGCATGCATATTACTCCTCCTTTATGACAAGAATTTGTTGCTCCTCCTATATATGTGTCTCATGTATTCTCACTTAGGGGGATAGAGGTGCATTGTGATACTAAGAGTTGGATACATTTGAAAAATATTATGAGAGTGAGAGACATGGAGAGTAGACAATTGCTTTCGAAACAATTTTGAAATTCATAATCGAAATTACTATGTAGCTCTACTTGGTGGAGTTGACCATGAGTGGTGTTGGGAGGAAGTGAAACTTATCTTCCTCAGCTTGCCTTGGATATTTCTGTACTGCTATATTTTGGTATTTTTTGTGAGCTCTTACAGCTTGAGGGTTCCAGGGGGAGAATTTCTCCTTGGATATGGTTGGGAGGAAAACTAGATGGTTCACAATGAGTTGGTAAGGATATTGGAGCAGGAGCACAATCTCATTGGAGCTCGAGCATATTCCCATCTTTTTGGAATTATATAAATACACTGCCAGGTATGTTCATAAGCATTCTTGAAATTTTAGTTTATTATTAATTTAGAAGTGTTGTAAAACTTTAAAATTCATTGGAAATTGCTACTGTTGAATGTTTATGAGATATTTGCAGATTTATTTATGAGCTAACCAATAATGAATGGAAATTGTAGTTGAGAACGTACATGCAAGAGGATTAAAACAATAATGTGTTGCCAAAGTTTTAATTTCTTTTTATAATGAATTTTTGTCCATTGCAGGTCGTCATGGGTTGACTAAAATACCATATTATCATAAATTTGATTTTATTTTTTTTCTCGATGGACAACTGTAGATGAAGTTTGCACACTAAGTGTTTTATTTCAGGAACAATGAGGATGCAAGCCAGGTAGGACTCAACAAGGATTTGGCACTAGAGTGGAACCGATATGTCTCTGCCCCCTAGTTGCATTATATAAGATTAAGAGATTAACCAAACAGTCTTGTATGGGTTGAAAATGAATAGGAAATGACTACAAGGTTAATCTAAGATACCTTGCAGCTCTTAAAAAAGGAGGAAAAGGATATTTCAAACTGGCAGCATATTTGAAAGCTTTAGCCACCCTTAAAATATCATGATTTCTTACGACTTTTTCTCGAAAAAAAAAATAAAATCTTTGATATGGGATATACTACAAAAAAAGCTGGCAGAGTCCTGGGAGGTGCCCATTATCTATGGAAAATTATGCAAGCATCAACCAAATTTCTGTTCAATGTTATTTTACTGAAGTGGTATGTAGTGCTACAAAATCTATCACTAGTGGCAAAGGGGTACGGTATGAAGACACAGAAGAAACATCAGAAATCTGGTTGGATATCAAGAGGTAAGATTTGAAGCACATCGACGGTCGACCTCTTCCATGTTTTATTTTATGGGTGGTATGGTTAACTAGGAATGAATTCCTATTCCAAGGAGCATGTAAATAACCATACGAAATCTTTTGCAAACTTAAACGAGCCTATCTACTGCTTGAGAAACCAAAGAAGTGAAAAAGTATTGATTTGTTGTAGATCCAAGAATAGAGACATCAAGTATTCATGTGTATTTGAAGGCGCCTCAAAATATCGAGGTTCACCTTTCTGACTTCCACAAAATCAGATTTGAGTGTGTTTTGTGCAGTGGCGCACAATCACCTATGAAGAAATCAAGGTCTTATCTATTTTGATGAAATTATCCTTGGAAGGAGGACTCGGGGTCATCAATATTTATGGATACTATTTACTGGTGGTGGAATGGATAAGGGGAATTAGAATGCAAAGAAATATAGATGTATTTGATAGTTTTCAACGCATGAAAGAAATCAAATTAAGCTTCACTAAAATCCACATTCGTCACATCTATTGAGAGCACAACCATGATCCAAACAAGCTTGTTGAAAAGATCCAAGTTCTCTCCTTTTAAGACTTTTTGAGATGGGGATTGCTTTCTAAGAGGTTTGAAAAATCTATGTAATGGGTAGTTTTCATTTTTGATGATCTATTTTGGAGTTTTATGGAGGTTTAGTTTGTGAACTCTATAACTGAGCTTATGCACCTTAATGTTTTGTCAAAAACTCATTTGTATTCCTTTTATTTTAAATAATGGAAGGGTTTATGTTATATTTCTTGGAAAAGCATTATAAATATATACAATAGAAATTAGTCATAAAGCTAGAAATCATGGATGGTACATTAAAATATGATAAAATAATATTAGGGGCATCAATTAACATGATAAAAGACACCACAATGATCCATTACATCGACTTTTACGATTCAACTGGCCTTGTTGGACCCATAGGACCCATTATGTTGTGATAAGGGAACAACATGCCCTCCCTCCTTAAGAGATTTGTCCTTTAAGCATTAAGATGATTTCAAATAGTAAGAATTCCTCTTATTTTTTCTTAGTGCTTTCCATGCTTAATTATCTATCCATCCATTTGTAACTATTATTGGTGCCAATCCTTGATAATCTAACGCTACTAGGTTGTTTCTTTTTATTCCATGTATTATCTTCATTTTTCCAATTTGTTGTAGTTTTTAGTTTTATCATATACTTGTTCCTTGGCTTTTGAGTACATGAATTCCATTGGTTCTTCCATTTATTTTCGTTGAAAGAGGTTACTAATATGCACTTTCCTGTATTCATTATAGGCATTCCTAGTAATGAGGATATCAATATTGTTCCACCTTTTAAGGTTTTTCTCCATCATGCACAACATTATCATTAATCTTCCTTTCTAGTATAGTACTATGCCCTAGCTTGTGTTCTTGATCTTTGATTGCGGTCACTTCTGAGATAATACTATCATATTTTGTCTTTAACCATGATCTCTACTTCAAGTTTAAGAAATTTGTGGCAACCTTGTTATATCTTCTATTCCTTCCCCTTTTGAAACTGAATTATTGTACCATCCATCAACTTTTGTTTATCCATCTTCAAGTCCTTTTTGAATTTTTATTTGTCTTCATCTCTATTTAAGGCTTCATCAAACTTATGACATATTCCCTCTTCAACTCTCTTGCTCATCTCATCAAGTATGAGCTTTGGTTCGTTAACCTCAACAACCTTTGATAATTACTCCCTAGAAGATTAGATCTACTAAATAAAAAACATGGATGAGAATTTAACACTTAATAAAATATAATGGCGGAAGCAAAATGATCGCACCAATTTCATACACATGCACACACAATTTTTCCCTTCAAAATCTGTTGTTTCACTAATTTAATTCTACAACTTTCAAGGGCTCCCTTCTTGGGGTAATGGCTATTTGAGGAAAAATACTAATACAACAAGAACTTGGAACTAATTCAATTGATCAAACCATTTGTACTTCGATTTGCTAGCTGATTTGGACCCATCGCTTACTGCCCCTTGCACTCTTCCTCACACCCTGCACACAAGGATGAATATCCTTCACCTAGTCATTGAGTTCTAACAATCACCGTCTTGTGTTTAAAGATGTTTATTCTCCCTTAGCCTAGCCCATGTACCCGCTGTACATTGTAGTTGTTGTCACCATGCTACTGCACTACATGTACAAACTAGTATGAATTTACAGCCAAAACTTCTCTTCTATCAACCTCCACACATCCTTTGGCTTTTGTGGCTACTATATGGAACTCTGTGGCTATGTATAATAGTGTATGATTCCCCCTGCACACTAATGACTTCATGCACATGATCTAATGACTCTCAATGTTTGCATCACTTAACTTGGTTGTTGTTGGGATCTTTTTACATGTCTTAGACTTGGTGACAATCCTTTCTTGTTTTTTGCATGCAGATTGGCAGCTAGAAGTTGTCTTTATTTACTTTTAGCTCGTGCTCTAACCCATCAAGACATTTTTTTTGTCAGTTGCACTTGATGCCTATGGCTACATTCCACTTTTTATGTTTCAAACTCATTTGTTTTTCGCCATACAACCTTAGTGGAAGCTGGAAGCCCCCACCACCCACCCACCCCCTTTTTGTTTTTCTCAATCACCATATGGTTAGCCTTTACCACAAAGTTGGACAACTACCACTTTAATATCTCTCTTAGGCATTGTATGACATATGGCCAACCTTGAATGCAATTTTTTGCCTGGTTGTGTCTACCTATGGCTTGATTCGTACAATCTCTGATTCCTGCATGAATGTCTCCTGTACATTAACTTCTGGTTGATTCTTTCTGTGCTTTGTGGCTCAATCTTCTTGTGCAACTCCTATAGATTAGCCTTCAGAGGTTGTGCTTTGATACCATGCTAATTTCTAACCCCAATGATTTGGTTAAATACTTCCCAATAGATCAGATCTATTGACCCAAAAAAATGTGTAAGATTTTAACATTTAAATAGAATATAACAACTGAAGGGAAATGATTACACCAATCTCATACACGTACAAATAATTTCTTCCCTTCAAAATTTGTTGTTTCATTAATTAAAGTCTATAGCATACAATGGCTTTGTTCCTGGGATAATGGCCCTATGACGAAAAATACATGTGACCCAACAAAATGGGTAACCCCATAGGATAAACTTTTGTCCTCCACTTGATAGCCAACCGGTCAGCCGGACAACCAACAACCCTTGAGAGCCACCATTAGCTGATGATATGCCATATATCTCCCCCACTTGCATTAGCGGTGTGTTTCTTACCCATCTAGATTAGCATTTGGGCAAAGGTGGGAAAGCACTCACAAGGTATTTTGATCATTTTGCATTTGAGTGCTTATAGTTGTTTGTCTTTGGGAATTTAGTATGGATTATGGGGTGATCTGGATGATTGGCAGACCTTGATTGCATTCTCGATCTCTCACCTTACTTGGGGGTTAATCTTTGATCCTAGTTTGTTGGGACTTCCCTTAAGGACCACTGGGTTATAGGAGGGGCACTACTTGGAAAGGCATGAATGAGATAACATGTTCCATCTTCCCTATGTCACACTTGACACCTTCCATCCTACACTACAAGTCCATATCTCTCCTCCATTCTTTGGGTACAACTTGTCATTGGTTCTTCGGGACTTGGCACTCATATGTTCACATACCTTGACTAGGGCCCAAATTTTTTTCCAGGAGGTTGATGCTACTAAAAGAAACAAAAAGAAATGTTAAAATGCAAAAGATGGCCAGGGATAGAAGAATTAGCGTGTGGGAAAAATCCTAGCATGAACTCTACCTTCCAAATATGTCTATCACCCAATTCTTGAGCACATGTTGCTCCATTTTATCATAAAGGAGCCCTTGCATGTCCCAACCCCAATGAACAATAAATTGACTCATCTTAAAGGGCTAATAAATTGCTACTTCATACAAAGCAAGCTCTAACCCTTGAACTATAAGTGGTAATACAAGGGAAAATCAAGAAGTAAAAGGTGCACAAGAGGGGTGGAAAAACCAAGGCTGAAATCGTAACTCATGCATTTACGAATGCTTCCTCCTCACATCTATACACTCAGGACATGGACACCCCCATCATCTAGCACCCTTGACCATGACACTTGGCAATGAAGTCTCTGTTGCCACATTACTATTCACTAACACCTAATAATTGAGGGGTGGACTAGAGAAATGCTACTTCCCCTTAGGGTTTGGAAACGCCTAATAGTGTTGACCTTTAGCCACTCCTACCTAGGGAAAACACCTTTGCAAGTTTAGGGCCCTGATTTTAATAAGGGATCCTTGTTTGAAGTATCAAATTTCCCTTAACATTCAAGTTTGGTTCACTAAGATGCATTATTGATATTTGTCCCTAATGACTAGTTTCTTTCACTAGAATCCATGTTGTTCTTGTTAGGTGGTTCTGTAGCCCAAGTGTTGGGCACCCACTCCACATGCACCCCGACCCTTTCGAGGAGTACATTGGCACAAACAAGTGAAGCATTGAGAGTCAGGAGCCTCCTAGCAACATCATCAATGACACATGTCCCAGAGCACCCCAGTGCCCCAGACATTGGTTGAATTTGACCCAGGTTTGAGGATTCTTAAGGATGACACAACTGGACCCAGCATGCCCCCAGGTTGGTCTTGACACAACTGGACCTAGCATGCCCCAAGTTGGTCTTGACACAACTTGAAGGAAAACAATTGATTAAGAGCCCAAATGAGTTTGATCTCACACTAAGAGGCTAGGGAGGGTTTGTTGCACCAAAGGAAGCCCTAACACTGGAGGAGGCCACTTCCAACAATTGGAGACCCATGGAAACCACTTTGTGGCACCCCAATTGGATCTTAGGACCCCAACTCTCAAATCATGAACTTTGCAGGAATCTACACCTTCTTGGACACCTCATCACCCTTGGGCATGGCATTTGGAGCATTTACTATTGGTGACATTAGCATGAGAGTGCCTACAACTCACACGTGTGGACAAATTAGGGCACATTTTGATATAGCTAGTCGGTTAGCTTGTAATTCTATGACTTGTTTTAGGGTCTTTGTTAGGCTTATTATTAGTCGTAATCCTCATATAAATAGACGATAGGCTCATTGTTTGGATCATCATCACTTGTGACTTACTTTGGCCCTCTTAGAGATTTTCAACCTTGTTTTCTTGTGGAGATGAGACTTTATAGTGTATTTTTCTACTTGGAGCTATTTTGTTGGTGTCGAAGATGTCATTTCGGAGCAATAAAGGCTTGTTCATGCATTCTATCTTGTTCCTTTTGGCTTGCTATTTCTCAAGCTCTATATCATTTGTACCTTGAATAGGCCTCATTAGAGGAAGCGAATTGCCCCATCATGCTTGATGAGCCTTGTTCTTAGGAAGAGTTGTCCTAAACCTATCTTGTCACCTTATCCCTTGGATTTAACATCTCTCATGGATGACCTAATAAGGGGAAGCCTCCCTAGTGGTGAAAGTACATAAACGAGCATGAGGTAGTGGCTATGGTGATAGTGGGCCACACTTCATTGTTGTCCCTTGGTCTAGTTTTTGCCTTGTGAGCCCCCTTCACAAGGCCTGCTAGATTTTGAGGCAATGCCTTTTGTGTCGTTGCCCGAGAGTATATTAGTCAACCTCTTGGTGGGTTTAAACTTTAAAGATTAAACTTCACCTTTCTTTGAAGAGAAAAATTCATAATGAAAATCTGGATTCTCTTCTAGTGACCCCAACAGAACTTGACCATGGAACTTGGAAGTAGCTACTTAAACCCCCTTAACTTATCATCGAAGAAATGGCGAGTCTCCCGGCATTCCTTTTATGGATAGGGTAAGCTGTGTCCACTATCCCCCTGAGGTGGCATTGAAGGTGAATATTTGAGGGCATTTAATTCCCCTCAAATGACGTTTGATAACTTTTCGAGAATTGACCAATCCTTTTGCCTCCATGATCATCATTCCCTACAACTTTGCAATTGGATATGTCCTTTGGCAATATACCATCACTTTTGTTCTTATTAGGGTTTGTAAACTTGTGTTTCTTATCCTTATTACAAGTGTTTTTTATGCCTGCCTTTTGACTTTTATAATTTATCTTTTTTATTTAGCATTACAATGTATTTTGAGAATTATCTGAAGGATTAAAATGCATTGCTGTTGGAGAGCATGTCAAATTAAGTTTTGAGAAGTGCATCCCTATCTAACACTGATAGATTATAGAACAAACTGTTCAAAGATCATTAAAGTATAAACTAGTTTGCACTTTTCTTTCTAACTTCAGTGATTTGTCGAAACATGATTTTGATCTCTATTTTCTTGAACATTTTGATGCTTTAAAGCTTATTCGTGTTATTTGTTCAGACATATCTTTGACTGCTTGACTGTTTGACTGTTGTGTATGTCTTATTTTAAACTTTCCTTAAAAGCTTATTCTGTGGAATTCTGAAATTTTAGGAAACACTCCTGATGTCTGTGAATCATGATTTAGTCAAAACCATTTATTTATAGACCAAATTGCTGTTGTGTTATTATTTTCTTCTGTTTGGCAATTTATAGAAGATTCTCTAGCGTATTCTGGAATCTGAACATGATTTTGATGTATTGGGGTTTTTCCAGACAGGTCTAACCTGTAGAAAATCTTCTGGTAAATTCAAACCTTGTATTCATTTGGGTTGTTTTGAACTAGAATCTTTTGTATGACCAACATGCTAGAAAATTCACTGGCATGAAATATTCACACTTTCTTTAACCATTTCTCCAACTATTTGCTATTTAAATTTTCATTTTCTTTTAAATAAGAAATGAAACTTTCTTTATTTGCGCATGCAGTGGAAGTTTCCTATGTGCAAGGAGAATTATTCAATGGACAGCATCATTAATTTTGTAAGTAATTTGTTGCAATCTTTTGATGGGAATAGGATGATAAAGGGAACATCAAATTTATGCTAATTCCTAACATGTCAAAACTTTATGATTATCTAATATGGCAGATGAAAAACTACTCTAAGGACGTAA
This sequence comes from Pinus taeda, assembly GCA_000404065.3. Taxonomy (NCBI): domain Eukaryota; kingdom Viridiplantae; phylum Streptophyta; class Pinopsida; order Pinales; family Pinaceae; genus Pinus; species Pinus taeda. Next base: position 1,594 of record APFE030268430.1, on the reverse strand, counting down.
CTGAAGTTGAGGTGAAACCAGATGCTTCTTGGTATCCAAAGGTTGAAGGTTATGCCAGTCTCCGTGAGCATTGGCATCAGCCAGATAGATCAATGATTATTTCAATTGGAAAAATTACACATCAACGGGGAAACTTGAACCAAGTTAAATGTGAGAGTATTGCCTTTAAAAATTGGAATAAGGAAGAATTGAGATGGTATCCAAAGCTCGAAGGTTATGCCAGGCTCCATGAGCATTGGCATCGGCCAGATAGATCAATCATTATTTCAGTTGGAAAAATTACACATCAACAGGGAAACTTGAACTAGGTTAAATGTGAGGGTATATTTGAAAGTCAGTTGCCTTTAAAAATTGGAATAAAGAGGAATTGAGATAGTTATTTGGGATTAGGTGGTGCTATCTTATCATCTACTGCAAATACTATGCCATGGATGGAAGAAGAAGTACAGAATGGAATGGTGATTTGAAAGATGGCCCTATACACTTCTTCCATGTTCAAGCACAGCCTGCACAAGCATATGTTCAAACTGATTATGGAGACCTGTAATCACATGTGATGATGTACATACTAATTGGATTTCACTCAGTTTATGTAGCAGTAACAACTTGGGTAAGCCAGGTTTTAAGGAACCTGCTGCAGGAACACAGTGTAGACAATATCGTCTGCACCTGGGGAGATGGACTCCACTCATTAGCTATAGGTATACAAGGTCAAGGCATTGTATCTTCTATTCCTGAGTCGATCAAAGTAGACTGGAAAACTACTTCCTGATTAACAGTGTGCAGCATCTATACCATCGAATGTTAGCGTATAACCAAGGTTCTGATAACCCATTACGTCATCAATTTGTCAGATCAATTAGGCCTCGATTTAATTAGTTCCCAACATTCAGCATCAACTCTGTCGCTGGTCTTGCATGCCAATCGAGGATTATTTACGTGCAAGGGATAACCCTTTCCTATGGTGTTTGTGTGCAAGGGATAACCCAGTTTTAATGCAGTAGCAGGTGCTTAAGAACTATTGTAGTAATGGATTTAAGCCTAATGATGCCTAATGTATGACAGACTTGATGCTGCAATGATGATGTTTTTTCTTGGTGAGTTTTGGCAAAGATGATGTTTAGATGTCTCTACGAGCATTGTGGAGAGGCATCAGAAAATTATGAAGGGGCCTTAATTGTGTTTTGTTTTCTTATTATTCTCGCATGATGGATAAATCTGGAAAAGCTTATTGCCTCCGGAGGAGATGTTATCCTGTAAGGTACTTTAAACAAATTTACAAATTTAAATATATATATAGAACATTTAATAAACTTGTCAACACCTCATTCCAGCTATAAAACTTGTCGACACCGCATTCATTTTTTTCAAAAACATTAGATTTGATTTTATCTATAATATAAAAAATCATATAAGGTCATTTGCCAAAACCTGAAATCACAATCAAATGTTGCATGAAATTGGAATAGTTACAAAACTAAAATATTGCCTACAAACATTAAGTAAATTGACATCATGGTTAAATGTGTTTGTGTGAGATAAGTTTTATCAAAGTGAAAAGTAATTAGTAATATATATGTATATATAAATTAAT
>APFE030268425.1:0-22122 GCA_000404065.3 Pinus taeda | reverse complement strand
CCATGGTATTGGATGCTTCGGCATGTATAAATATGTATTGTAACATTGAAAGGAATATAATGAAAATCCAAGCTGGTAGTCTCGGTTTTGAGATCCAGTGGGAAATCTCTGTGTATATGTGTTTTATGGGTTATGCTCTCGCATTTTTATTTTTCCTGTGATTTAGAATTCGTATGCAGGTAATTTCTGTACGGGGTTAAAACCTACAGAGCCCCCCTTGAACTCATGCACTTTCTGTTACATACTCCCCCTAAGACCAAATTGGCTTAAATTATTTATTGAGGTCTCTTGGTGCTCCTTCCTCTTCCAAACCCTAATATTTTACTTTCTTGTATGAGAATCTCTTCTAGAGTTTCTTTTTTATCTTCTTTCATGATCACAGAAATAAATTGGGAAACTTGCAATATTTGTCCATATGGCCAAGATTGTCACATGTAAAACATCTTATGTGACCAAGAAATGGTGGAAAAGGCTTAGATATTTTTTTATCTTCATTCTATTCTTTTTCTTATTTGCATAGGTCATGCATTCAACAACCTTGTGCCAAAAAAAACTACATAAGTAATAATAACCATAAAAGGAATTTTTATACCTAATGGCTAATGATGGTATTCCTTGATTGCTAGGTTGAGAAATCTTTCTTTTTTGCTCCAACTTCAACTTTCTATTCTGCTGATAAAAATTGATTATTCTATTTTTATGATCAACTACTATATGTCCAAAAATTTAGCAAGTGAGGCACTTGATATCCTCCAATGATGAAGTGAAAGATCTTCTAGTTGAGAATTATTTTCTTGACTCTCTTCTTAGTCGTTGATTCAATTTTTGGCCTCATTTCTTTTTGGAGTCGTTTTCCTTGAAAGTCCTTTCGGATGTTTCGTTAGAACTAGATTCTCCTTCCATATGATTGTCTTGTTCTGTAACTTGTTTCTCATTGAAAACACCTCAGTTTCTAATCTTTCACATTCATTTTCCTTTTATTTAAATTGTGTGTTCATTCCTTCTTCAATCCTCCTTCCTTCTTTTATTTAGGTTTTCAAACTAATAATTCCTTAAAATATTTCTATGTTTCTTCAAGTATTTATAGAATATTTTTCAAATCTCTGTTTTTCGCTGAGAGTTTTTCTGTTTCAACTAATACATAGCTAAGTTGAGCTTTATCTCCAACTGATCTCTATTCTTAAAAATCTACCCATTTGATGTTGGGAGAGCATATCTCATGTTGATGATCAATTTCCTTCTGAGGGGCCTTTTTCTTCTTCTTCCTTTTCTTTTTCTTTTCTCCACCATTTCTATTGGTGTCTCCTTCGTACAAGGCCTACAACCTTTCCCAAATCTCCTTTACAAACTTGAGATCCTGACTTTCTCAAGATCCAAATTATCAATATTATTATAAATTGCAAACTTGGCTTGGGAAATCCATTGTTGAACTTGTTTTGTAGGGGTTTCTCCTTCATATCCATTCATCAATGCATTCCAGACTTTATATCCAAGAGCAGATAACTGGAATTTCACCTTCTCTCTCCATTCTTGAATTTTTTTGGAATAAGCATCAAAGCACTTTGATAACCAATGATTCACCCAGATCCACCTTTAAGCAATTAAGTTGCAACAGAAAACACCTACTCTAATACCAATTGTTAGAATCATATCACTACTGAGAGGAGGGGGTTAATGGGTAGTGATAGAAAATATACAAATTTGAAATATTTTTGCCAATCAATTAATCAAACAGTACCCAACATATTGTCAGTAGATTTTATCATATAAGCCACTTTAAACAATCAACATAGACATCATATCAGGCATACACATAGGAAAAAAGGATATATGGTGGAATGTTGGAAACTAGATCACTACTAAGTTGGAGGGGGGGGTGAATTAGTAGTGTGGCATTTTAAAAAAATTTCACCAATTATTAATATTTTTACCCTTCATGTACTAAAATAAAAAACCATAGATCAAGTCATCGATTTAAAAATGCAACCATAAAAATAATCAACACATAGGACACATGTGTTTCTGATGGAAAGCCCTTCCCTGGGAAAAAAACCACCTTGTTTCTGCTATGTTGCTCAATTCTTTTATTAAGTGTTGAAAAAATTATGCATGGATAAGCTCACTCCTATGAGACAGAAGAATCAACTTCTTTCACATTATGCTGGCACTATCAAATAAGAAATTGTTTCTCTCTCGGATGTTTAGACTACCATACGTTGAAGGCTCCCACGATCAGTTGATCCTCATATGGTTACTCCTGAACTAACAAAATGACTCTAGAGACTTTGATCTATTGGTTACCACCATGACCAATGAGCCTCACCTAGCTTCAGCCGAACTATCCAACCACCATTGGATGGATAAATCTCTTCCATCTATAGAATCCTCCAATCATTGTATACTTAAAGCCTCCATGCCTTCATTTCCTTCACAAGAGCCTCGTTTCATATATTTTCAAACTGGACTATGAAAACTTGCTCAACATGAGCACTGCAGCAACCGAGCATGAAAGCTCAATCAAATATCGAATTTGTAGCTCTAGTTTCCATCAAAAACTCCACACAAGCTGGAAAAATCCTCCTCAAACTCTACCCAAATCCTCACTGCATCTTCTCACTCAATCCACAAAATCATGGCTGAAACATACTTCATCTCACTACTACTACAACTGCAAACTGCTTAATAAATTTTTTACTAGACAATAAATGGAGCTTGTAGGCTCTTCTCCAATCTCTCACTCACTCCACACAACAACTAGACAATCAACCATACTAACAATAAGCTATCTTCAATAATAAGATGAACCCAAGTGCTCAACTCAATAATTACTCAGAACAACTTGGCTTCACAACTCTGTTCATAAGCTATATTAGATCCAAATTCATCTCATTGACTCAATCAACCACTAACTTGACTATATTTTTTTATCTTTTCAATTTTAATCAACTTCTGGAGGTCCCATGAGTGTTTCCAACCATAAACCAAAAAGTTCCAATCAAGGATGTCGACAAGACACAAAAATTAGCTCAATAATGTGAGGAATGTGGAGAAATTCTCGTGCAAATCCCTGGTCACTCCCTTAGCATTGTCCTCTAAGTGACTTGAGCTATAAATGCTCCCTTGAGCCTATCCTGCAAGTGATTGGAGCCTAGAACCTCTCCCGTAGGCCTTTGTGCATGCAACTAGGGCTAAAGCTCAGTAAAATCATCAACCTCTCAGCTCTAAACCACTGCCACATGTTCCATCGTCCTCTCTAGCACATGACCACTCCTCCAAGCCTCTACAACATGTATGCAACTAATGAAATAGGCGAAGAACAACTTAGGTACTTGCTAGACCTATTTTGCAAACTTTAGCACCAAGACCAACACCTCCAACTCCTCAAGTAGCAACCACAACATCTCTAACACCTCCAATACCTGTAGTAGCATCTCCATCACCTGTAGTAGTATCCCCAACTCCTACAACAACAACATCAAGGAATACAATTGCCTCCATCACTGGTAGAAGCACCTCCAAAACAACCAACCACATCTCACACATGTAGCAGCATATGCAATGTCTCCAAGACATGTAGAAATATATGCAACATCTAGAGAAGCACTCCAACCACCTACAATAGCAACATATCCAAGCTACAACACAACATCAACATCCATAGCAGCAATCTAATCCTCCTACAATAGCAACATCTCCAACCAACTTGACATGTCTGGAATCCATCTCCTCAACAACCACAACATCATCTCCACTAGGTCTAGTCATAAGTATGTTGACATCAATTCCGACTAACAAGACCATCACCAAAGCATCCAACACCAAGCACTCATCATACATGCATAGGACCAGCAACACCAAGAGTTTATTGACATCAATTCCAACACAACAATGCCAACAAACTCCCCCTTTGGCATTGATACAACCTCAATACAACATGTGAGGCTAACCTCTAACCATCCAAATCTCTCCCCCTTTGACATCAATGGTAAAGGGCCATATTAACACTGAAGATCAATTTCAATAATGTGTCGGAAGAGAGGAAGACTCCCCATGCCATACACAACACCATACTAATACAACATAAGAAGTATCATTTTGAAGATAATCATGTAAAAACAAGGAAATCGCCTGCCAAACCACTAGCCAATGCAATGCCATCAATGAAGACTGAAACATGCTCCCCCTAAGCATGTAATGGATTTGCAATCAACACTCTGCTTGCTGAAGAAACACATATGTTGACTGCAATAAGCCTACTTTCCAAGTGCAAGAGACTACTCCTCATGGACCATGACTCTAACTAACTTTGGACATGATATACAATACATTACAACATAATGCTTCATCGAGCATATACCTAGTTGTGATAAGTACATGGAACATACATATGATTCCTCTATGCCTATCACCAACCATGATTCTATGGACCCAAGTTTACATCATGCACCTAATATGTGAGGCTACATCAAAGATATACAACATGAAACAAGACTTGGACTCCACTTGACCCATACATAGCTAATGAAAAATAATAGTAGACATAATGGGTCTTTCCATGAGAAATAAGACCAAGATGATACAATAATAGTACATGGCTTTTACATCTACACACAATGTGCTCTCATCAATACATGGCCAAAACATGAAATATCATGAGTACATGGAAAAATGAGAAATGAATATGTTCTCCATATAGCAACAGTAATAAAATGTAATGCATGGCGAGTGTATCAAATCGTAAGACCTCCACGAGCTCTGACATAAGCTCTCCAAATGTAGCAACAAAAATAATAAGTACTAACAACATAATATGCTATTACATGGCCTCTCAACACCTTGGCCATCATCATCCCAACAATAAATATCCTGCAACAAGATCACCATGCTCCACATAGATACAACAATACCAATATGTCGTAGTAGTAGCAGCAAATATATCCTCACATCAAATTCTCTCTCCCCATGAGAGAAAAACCAAGTAGCAACATCCATCATGCAAAAAGAATCATAAGTAGTAGCAAATAATTATCCTCATCATAGGTTAGCAACATATAATCAATGAGGCATAAGCAATAAGTCAGTGAGAAGCAAAACCATATATTCTCCACATATGAGAAACAAGCATTGTAACTCATCCATCCAACAATACATGAGAAGCAATATGATTTCGCCATATATGAGCAACAATATAAATCATCATCTCTCAACCATGTAAAATCATACTATAGGAAAAAACATATTCTCTTCATGCAGCTACAACACATGAATCATCCATCTAATACATATCAGCAACATGTATGATTCATCTAGAAATGAAAATATAAGCAATAATATGCATAATCTAGATGAACTATCTCCAACATATCATTTTATCTCCATGGCAACGACATATGAATGACAACATATGACATAAAGATCAACTATATTGTGCTAAACATATGATATTTTCTACTATATGGCAGCAACATCAAAATATCTTCCCTGCACCAAATCAATGTCAAATATATATGTACTACATAGGAACACAATGGAAACACTCTGTTGATCTATTAGGAAGCACAAATGTTCCACCTGGAGTGATCCTCCATCACACCTAGACAATGCACATAATAATGCCTTCCATAACACCATTAGCATCAATAAAATCAAAACAGATAACTACTCCAAAACTATCAACGAATGTGCATGACAACTCCAACTAAAACAAACTGGAATATAAAAAGAGCTAAAACTGGAAATAACACTTCAAACCACAAGAACTTCCACTGAAGACATGCGTCTCTAGAAATGCAAATTTGTCTTCTCATACTCTTCCCCATATGGCTGCATAATTAAGAATTTTGCATACAACTCATAATGCAACCATATGCTCTCTCTGAGAGCATGCATGCCTCAATTTTTTGTGGGAGACCCTTGCTACTCTTTTCTCCTCCCAACTTTCATTTGTTGATCCATCTTCTTCTGATGCAATTGCCTTTGCACATTCTCCTCTCTCTGAATGGATCGCCTAAAACACATGGGCAATTTGCAATTCTTGGCCTTATGACCAACATTGTCACACACAAAACATCTAATGTGACCAAGGAATTGAGGAATAACTGGATATCTTCTACTTATTTGATTTTTATTTCTTGCATGTGCCCTACAGTCAATAGCCCCATGGCCAAAAATCATTGCATGAGAAACAATAACCATAAAAGGGACTATTATACCTGAAAGATGGATATTTCCTTTGCATGCATGCTTGATGTGGCTTCTGCTTTGGTTGCTCCTTTTGATGAGAGAGATTGATCTCTCCATTGATGCATTGTGTCCATGAATTCCATAACTATAACACTTCCCAATTATATTCTTCTTCTTTGATCTTTGTCTCTTGTTTTGTTGCTTCTTGCATGACTTATCAATCTCATTACTTTTGTTGTAAATAGGTGCTCCAAGAATTTCAGATTTGCTTGTATATGCATGCACACTAGTTTTGAACCTCTCCAATTCTTATCTTGTGGAAATTTCTTCACCCTTCAATTTCTGACATTTATCCTTCAATTCCTTGTCTTCAGCCATGAGCCTTTGGATCTCAACTTCTAGTGCTTTCACCTTGGATTTCTCATCATTTTTGTAACCGATGCTTGATCTATCACTACAATCACTAGTGCTTTCATATTCTTCTTGTGAGGAGGACTGATTTGTTACTGCAATAAGAGTTGAATCCTTTTCATTTTTCTCCATTTTTGAAAAATACAATTTTCCTCCAAGATACAAGTTCTACAACTTATCCAACATATCTTTGGGAATCTCATAATGCTTCACACACATGCTATCAAATTTTGAAATACCATTCAAACTAATATTTTTTATCTAAATCATTAGATTTATATTTAACACCATATTCAAGTGATATCAACATATCTTCATCAATAGATAAAAAATATGAATCCAAATTTACTCGTCAAGTTGCAAATTTACCTTCATGAAGTACTGGAATACCTTATTGGTCCATCCTGGTAAATTTGCAAAATTTCTACCAAAATCTCCACGATCCACTCTTCAACGATCAAGTTGCAATCGAGAGCCCCCACTTTGATACCAATTGTTGGAGACTAGATTACTACTGAGAGGGAGGGGGGGTGAATCAGTAGTGTGGCACTTTTGAACTTTTCCACCAATTATTAATCTTTTCACCATGCATGTACTGAAACATAAAACCATAGATAAGAGAATCAAAATAAACATGCAACCATAAAAATAATCAACACAAAGGACACATGTGTTTCTAGTGGAAAACCCTTCTAGGGAGAAAACCACCCTACTATTGTTGCGTTGTTCAATTCTTTTATCAAGCGCTAAAAACATTATACATGGATAAGCTCACTCCTATGAGTCAGAAGTCTCAACATATTTCAAGTATATTGACACTATCAGACATGAAATTCTTTCTCTCACGAATCTTTGGACTACCTTCCACTGAAGACTCCCACGATTAGTCGATCCTTGCCTGGTTACTCCTAAACTAACAACATGACTCTATAAACTCTGATCTGCTGGTCACCACCATGACCAATGAGCCTCACCCAATTTCTATCAAACTATCCAACCACCATTGGATGGATAAATATGTTCCATCTATTGAATCTACAAATCATTGTATACGTAAAGCCTCCATGCCTTCACTTCCTCCATGCGAGCCTCATTTCATATATTTTAAGCCTGGACTCTATAAACTTGCTCAACATGAGAAATATAGCAAATTAGAATCAAATTTCAATCAAATATCAAATTTGCAACTCTAGCTTCCATAAAAAACTTCACACAAAAACTCCACACCAGTTGGAAAACAATCTCCTCAAACTCCACTCAAATCCTCACTAAATCTTCTCACTCTATCCACAAAATCATTGCTGAAACATACTTCATCTCATTACTACTACAACTGCAAACTACTTAATAAATTTTGCACTAGACAATATATGCATCTTGCAAGCTCTTCTCTAAGCTCTCACTCACTCCACACAACAACTAGACAATCAACCATACTAACAATGAATTATCTCCAATATGTAGATGAACCCAAGTGCTCAACTCAATAACTACTTAGAACTATTGGGCTTCACAACTCTTTTCATAATTTAGATTATATTCATATTCAACTCATTGAATCAATCAACCACTAACTCCACTAGCCTTTTTTATCTTTTTAACTTTAATCAACTTTTGAAGGTCCCACGAAATTTTCTAATGATAAACCAAAAAAGTTTAATCAAGGATGTCGCCAAAACGCCAAAATTAGCTCAACAATCTTAGGAATGCGAAGTAATTCTCATGAAAATCCCTAGTCGCTCCCGTATCATTATCCTCTAAGTGACAGGAGCTATAACTGCTCCCTTGAGCCTGTCCTACAAGTGACTGGAGCCTAAAACCACTCCCATAGGCCTCTGCATATGCAACTAGGGCTAAAGATCAATAAAATCATTAACCTCTTAGCTCTAAACTTCCGCCACTTATTCCATCATCTTCTCCAACACCTTTACACTCATCCAAGCCTCTGCAATAGGTCTATAACTGATGAAATAGGCTAAGAACAAGTCAGGGACATGCTAGACCTATTTTGCCAACTTTAGCACCAAGACCAACACCTCCAGCTCCTAAAGAAACAACCACAACATCTCTAGCACCTCCAATGCTTGTAGCAACGTCTCCATCGCCTATAACAACATCCCCAACTCCTACAACGACAACATCAAGGAATGCAACTGCCTCCATCACTGGTAGAAGCACCTCCAATACACGCAACCACATCTCACACTTGTAGCAGCATATGCAATGTGTCCAAGACATTTAGAGACATATGCAACATCTAGAGAAGCACTCCAACCACTTGCAACAATAGCATCTCCAAGCAACAACGCAACATCAACACTCATAGCAATAATCCAATCCTCCTGCAATAGCAACATCTCCAACCAACTCAAAATGTCTAGAATCCATGTCCTCAACAACCACAACATCATCTCCACTAGGTCTAGTCATAGGTATGTTGACATCAATGCCAACTAACAAGACCATCGGCAAAACATCCAACACTAAGCACTCAACACACATGCATATGACTAGTAGCAACAAGAGTTCGTTGACATCAATGCCAACACTACAATGCAAACATGGAAACCCTCAAGGGGAAGAAAACCACCTTGTTGTTGTTGCACTACTTATCTCTCTTTTCTTATCAATTAATTTCTTTTATAAATGCTAACCCCAACTAGCTAGGAGCCACTACTCCTCTGAAATAGTTTGTTGGCCACCACCATCTAGGAAGCCCCAACCCATTTTCAACTATTTGCTGGCCACTACCAGCATGGAGTCACTACTCCTATCTTGGCAAGCCACTACTTGTCGAAGGTCCCAACCTCCTCAAAATATCAAGGCCATGATTTAATTCATTTTCATACTGGACCCAAAAGCAAACAAACAAACTTTGCAATACATAAATAAACCAACTCACTCTACAACATATAAATAAACCAACTCTCTTTGCAACACAATCTCAACCTCTCTAACTGGTGCTCGCTGCTACATATATTCAAACAACTTCATTATGCATTGTAGCTGAACTAAACTCCAACACTAACATATCATATTTATGCTAATTTCTCCCTCATCAAAATAGTCTGAATCAAATATCTAATTACACACCATTTCTCTTGATGACCACATTAAATAAGCTCTCACACCAAATGCCATGGGAAAAACCCTTAGTAATTGCCTCACAAGAATCTTCACCTAGATTTATGCATATCCTCAATACAACATCATCACACTAGAATACATAATTCTATCCATTTCCAACAATAGCAACACACCTGCAATCATGGTATACCCCAAAACACATCTGAAAGTTGACATCAATACCAACCAAACAATACTATTGTCAACAAAAATGATAATAACATCACTTTATTTATTTATTCAATATTTTAATTATTTTTAAATGAATAAATAGAAATATTTTAGTATTAGAAAAACAATTTAAAAATCATATAAAAAAATTAAATTATTAAAATTTATATCACAACATATCTTATGCTTTTCACTTAATTTTTTTCAAAATTAGTGAAATTTTTTATACAAATAATATAACTTACATTCTAACTTTGCTAATTGCAATTAAAATATCTCCATCCTCTGTGATCTTTCATATATTATATAAACCATAACTCTTGCAAATATATAAAATAAGTGAGATCTTTCATAGATTATATAATCCATAACTCGTGCAAATATATAAAATGAATGTGTTGCAATTAAAATATCTCCTTCCTGTGTGATCTTTCATATGTTTTATAAACCATAACTCTGGAAAATATATAAAATGAATGAGAGATTTTGTTGTGATCTTTCATATGTTTTATAAACCATAACTCTCGAAAATATATAAAATGAATGAGAAATTTTGTTAAACAAATATAAGTATCAACTTTACTTGTTTATGTTTATGCTGTGAAATTGGTTAATGCTTACCTATTATGTTCATATATATTATATATATATATATATATATATATAATATATATATATATAATATATATAAACGTAAAATTAATTTAATTTTTGAAAATAGAATCGATTTTAGTTAATTTCTATTATCAAGTTTATATATAATATATATATGAAATATATTAAATTTTTATATCAAAATGATATATATTGATAAAAATAGTAATGAAGTTGTGAATATATTTATCATTGCAAATTATTTTTTTAATTTATATTAATTTATATAATGTAATATTTATGTTATTTGATTGGAAATTAATTGAACACTATAAAAAATATTAAGAGTTATAAAGAAAATTAAGATTAATATGGAAATGCAATCATACATTTATCACACTAAAAATTCTAGTGTGAGAAGATAGTATACCATAAATATCATTTGGAGATTACATGACAATTTAATTCACCACATAGTAGAGCCAACACCCATTACTTGGTTCTTATGTAGGGAATCGATACATTCCGTAGAAGATTTGTGGTTTGTTAGGTGGTAGACCCAACACCCAATGTCTAGCTTTGTTGCAAAAGATAAATACACCTATTACTCCCCATATTCCAATCCCAAATCCGATCCCCAATGCCATTAATGACATCCTTTCATCTAGATGCTCAAGCCATCCCACTTTAATATGAGCACTACTATTATTATTGTCAACTTCTCCCACTGGGTTTTCCTTTTCACTGCATGAATCTAAAGGACACCCATATAAGCACTTATTCCTTTTAAATGATGTTGCACTGAATGTGGAAAATTGTGTTCCTCTGGGGATTGGCCCACAAAGACTATTAGATGAAACATCAAAAACAACCAAATTGTATATTTTAGAGAGCTCTTCAGCAATCTATCCACTCAAATTATTCTTTCTCAAGTCTAACTACTCCAAAATAGATATGTTACTAAGAGATGTAGGTATTAGCCCTTCCAACTGGTTGCTAGATAAATTTAGGAATCACATGGCTGTCAAAGTTCCTATGCTTGCAGGTATTTGTCATACAAGATTATTGTTGGACAAATAAAGTATTGTGTTTGTAGGTGAGAGGCATGTCAGAGTATACTCACATCCTTTCATGTGAAGTGTGATTTCTTCTTCAAAGGAAATATAGTTTGAAGACTTTACAAATCCTTGAAGCCTTTCAAAATGTAATGGCATTATTTCACTAAATTTATTGTTGGATAAATCCAATGCATACAAATAGGTGAAATTTGTTACCCATTCAGGGATGCCACCATGAAAATTATTATAACCAAAGTTTAAAATTTTCAATATTGAAAAAGATTCCAAGTAGTGAGGAAGTTCCCTCTCAAACTGTTTTTCCTTAAATCTAAATAATGAATACTAGTACAATTAGCCAAAAACATTGGCAAAGTCCCAGAAATTTTATTAGTGTAAGCAGAGAAAATATTTAAAAGGCACAACTGCCATTAAGTTCAGGTATTGATCCTTCTAATTTGTTCTTTGATAAATCTAAAATTATAGGGGAATCAGGACTAATAATATGGGGTATAGTGCCAAAAATATTATTATTATATAAATCTAGTAGTTTTCAATCCTTTATGTGGCTTATACTAGGCAGGAGAGATCTAGTCAATTTGTTATTTGATAAAGCAAGAGAGTGAAGATTTCTTAATTGACCTATGTTACGTGTGAGAGATCCAGTCAAATTGTTATTTGATAAAACAAGATCTTGAAGATTGCTTAATTGACCTATGTTACACGGGAGAGATCCAATTAACTAGTTGTTTGATAAGTCAAGATAGTTCAATTCCGTATTGGTAATACTAGGGGGATTAATGCTACCTCTAAGGTTGTTAGTGGCTAGGCTAAAAAAATATAGGTGTGTACAATTGAATAGGGTGGGAGGAATGTGGCCACTGAGAGAGTTGTTGGATAAATCAATAAATGATATGCTTTTCATCAAACCCATAACTGAAGGGATTGGACCACTCAATTTGTTTCCTCTATCCCTCAAGTCATAAAGTGAAGTGCAGTTGCCAACTGAAGCTGGAATGCTTCCACTTATACTATTTTCAGAAAACCAGAGTGTTTCCAACCTGACCAGGTGACAGATCTCAGATGGTATTGGACCACTCAAATTGTTGGCGTGAATACACAATTCTTTAAGTGAAGTGCAGTTGCCCAAAGAAGTTGGGATGCTTCCACTCAGAGAATTGGAGTACATATCGAGATGTTTTGGTGGCATTGGACCCCTGAAATGGTTGAATCCAATATTCAACATTTGCAACAAACATGCTCCACACACTCAAAATCTAACAGAAAGACTAAAATGCCTGGAGTGAAAACTAACTTAATGCAAACTATAATGATGGTGCAATATTCTATGGATGCTCATGTAAGAAAATGTGTTTCTTCACAAGATCAATAAGCCAACTTGGCTATAAGGAGGGATGACAAACTTCCCTTGGAACCAATCGAAAAAGTTCACAATTGCTCAAAAAAAAATGAAGAAACCAAAAATAAAAATTGAAAAGAAAAAGAAAGGCAAGAACAATGTTTTTGTCTTTTTGTTTTTTAAAGAACCCAAAGAATTTTTTGAGAACACAAAGACTACTAAAATTCCAAGACCAAAACCAAGCATAAAGAGTCCCAAAATTCACAAGTTATGCACATCATTAATATAATAAAACTTGAAATCACAAAGGACTACATACTTGCATAGATTTATCTGAACAACAATATAAAGGACTTTAGAAAACCAAAGGAACATAAAGAAATAATTTCAAGATTGCCAAAGAGGCACTCAAAAACCATGAAAAACAAAATAGGTCAACCACAAAAAGGAAAGCAAAGCAAAACAATCCAAACGTTCGATTATAAATAAAATTGCAAACAATTGCTTGTTATGCAAAGTCAGAACAACCAAGAACTTCTACAAGAAGCCTTGAACCCAAACCCCAAACTGAAATTTTACTCAAAAATAAAGCCCTAGGTTGACTAGGTTTTCAACAGGGAGAAGATTAGAAACTGAAAACTTGCATGAAAGTAGAGATTTACTGATAGTGAATGACTAGAAAATAGAAAAACCCACCGGGCAACAATCTTAATTGGGTCCAATATTTTGAAAAATTTATTCAAAATAAGGTATACGCGACTATGCAAAGACAAAGTAGCATGTATACGCAGCTGAAACAAAGGAAAATCGTGTATACGTGAGTTTATTCCAAGAAATTGGTGTGTATACACTATTGTATCCTCTGAAATGTGTGAATATAAAGCTCAATAAATAAAAACAAAAATCCAGGCCTAATCCAAAAGATTAGACTTGATGCCCAGGAATCAAACAACTTACAGACACTGTAAAAGCAAGAATTTAATCAAACGGGCCTTGATCAAGAAGAAACAACCCAATCTAGGAAAAACAAGAATGCTTTCCCCAGCAAAGTCGCGAATTATGTTTTGGGTAGAATCACCCTAGGGTCTTGGGTTGAGAACCCCAACGTAGTGGAGGGCATATAGCATAAAGAGACACACAAACAAGTAGTCCTAATACTTAAACAATTAAGGTTAGTACAAAAGGTCTTACCCATAGGTCCTATATTTAAGGTCGTTCCCGTAGGGTTCAAACCATCTGCTTCTTCCTTGTGCTTTAAGATCTGCAATTCATTCAAGGCAAAGCATATACACCAAAAATAAATGAAATCATGTTCATGATATCAAGGTTAGATCATATAAGCATGTAAGAAAATAAGCATTAACGTGAGATTTTATAAGCAAATCATGACATAAATTAATGCATAAAGACAATAATAATCACGAATGGGACAACGCCTCTTTGTTAATGTAAGCTAAAGAAAATATGGAAGAACTATAACTTGAGTCATCCATCGGCTCCAAGAGAAACTGTCCTCCGGATTCGTCCTGCCTAGGCCTCAACAATCCTCCTCAATAAGTATACACAAGGATGTCCTGAAGGGATGATGAACATCTCAAGAAGGAAACATGGGTTTCCTATGACTTGGGAGTGCAGACAGCATAGGGATATCTTCAAACTTGATTAGGGATGTAATAAAATATAATATCAATATCTAATCCTTTCTCCTCCTTTAGGCCTTCCCATGGAAATGTATTTATACTTCTCAAAATTAGTTTTTTCAGTTGGGAAACAGTTGGCCCACAGGCTATAGTAGGTGGGTATCCAATCAAACCTGTAAACCCCACTTGAATTAAAGGATATTATATATATTTTTAATGTTTTAACACATATGTGCGGGTTGGGTATAGGCTGACCCACGTGTACACGTGCTTTCGATGGGGAATAATCGCGTATGGGATTTTAAACATTGTTTTTTAGAAAATGGACCAAGTCTGGTAGGGAAGGGTTACCCTAGGCCATATCATAGAGCATCAAATCTACCAAGAGTGGTAAATGGTGCTATAAAACTAGTTGGGACTTCTTACTGGGGAGATCCCCTGACATGTTGGTAGGTCCAACACCATCAATATAGTGATAAACCCTGACTCAATAAACCAATCTGACCCATACACGTGAAATATGAAACTTTGGCGACATCTAAACATCGGTAGCAACATATGAACATTACATGGATTTATGAAACCATTACATTTCAACAACATATGATCCTTTCTCACTTTCAAAAATACATGTCTTTAGAATTATAACAGATACAAGAAATCATGTGCACATGATAATCACATATCCTCACACTCTTGACCCTCGCAACAACCCCAAAAGACAATATTATCAAGCTCTCACACCAAGAAACTCACCACACATAAGCATACTATTCTCATTCAACAACACATACTCTCCTTATGACAACAACAACATACATACTCTCAATACAAAACTGCCTGCTTTACTTTTCCTATGTAATTTTGATGCCATTCTATGAAACCGACTTAATATTCGTAGAGGCCATTGCTAGAGATGATGCAAAACCCTACAAAAATTTTCATGAAAAAAAACAAACATGAACCTTCCCTGAGTATGTTGGGACTTCCCGTGTGGAAGCTATGTCAAGTAGACAACATGATTTGCTATTTTACCCTAACAAAACTTCAGAGATTTATTAAAACTCTAATACAATCACCAGCCCATGCTGATATATGCAGAACCTGAGACTCATTAATTAGAAGGTTTTTCTACTTGTGTATACAGTAAGAGTGTTGGCTTTGACGACATAGATGTATCGAGTGACTGATCTAGGCCAACACAATTCTTTGTCATGTGTGCTCTAACCTCTACCATACACTCTCCAAACACACTTTACATGTGCATAACCTCTAGCAATGATATCACTGCCATCACACCATCTTTAGTCACTCATTCTACAACATCAAAAAACACATTCTCTATCCATGTGCATTCTACAGGTAATGTTTTTAATTTCCAACCCTCTAATAAATACATAACACCATTATGTAAAATTGATTTTCCCAAAGGATCAATTTGAACCCCATCAACGACTAATTAACACACCAGATCCACCATTACCAAATAGTTAATGCATTCATGCCATCCATAATGGTTTAGTGACCAGATCCAGTCAATGCATGACTAAATCAACATAACCAAATTGATCCACTATGTGAAGGACTAAATCAAACATTGAAAGCGTTTCACTCTTTAACTAGATCCATGCACATCCAACAACCAACACTCTCATGAATAGATCGATATTAAGCCAATCCACTCTCTTTTGGTGACAACTTAACCATAACACCCAGATTAAACCAAATATTCATGGCATAACAACTAGATAATTAACATGTTCACATTATGATTAGATTAGATAGATAATGCGCTCCACTACATTGTTGCACCAACTTGAAACCATATCTAGTCAATATAACAAGAACTAATTGCCATTTTGAACAAGATCGAGCGTCAAAAATACCAAATCAAACTTTTATTATTTTCCATCATGCCCTTGAAAATCAGATTGATTCATTGGATGATTTTCACAACATGAAAATAATATATCAAACATGAATCCCTCCCAAATTCCTTTGATCACTCTAGTTCATATAAGAAATGAAAGACATCACAAATGTCAAGTTAAATGCCCATCACATCTTCCTCTTTTTTGTATGACCAGATTGTTCCTCAATAGAAATCAACCAGCAGGTGAATTCTTTATGCGTTGAAAGGATATGAATAAGACAAACTATGTACATATTTGAACTAATTCAATGCATTCAAGCATCCAACCTGAATTCCCACTCCCTCCAGACCTTGGCATAGTAAATTTGTAAACCAATTTCTCAACAACAACATTCAAAACCAATCCATGGACTTGTTCAATGCATATACATTCTATGTTCTTTTTGTCTTCAAATCTCGAACCATTCCTTACACTAATTGCATTACAGGTACAACATACTAGCATGGAAATATACCTATCTTTTATCCCACAAGTGCTCAGAATGCATAGACTAAATCATCAAATTATTAATCTAGTTTCATTACACCTAGTTGGAGGATTTGGACCATATCCATTTATTGAAACACTTGTAAATTAGATCATGGATTTGCACACTTGCTCACAGGGTCATAAAGGAGCATTCAAATATAGATTGGGGATTCACTTCAAGTATCAATTTGAGCCACATAAAAAATAATGATTACATTAATAATAGAGCCATTAGAGCACCGTTTGAGGACATGATAAAATGACATATTAAAACCAAGACAAAAAATTTACATTGAGACAATAAAATGATAAGAAAAACTTCCTTTTATTTGAGGAGCCCCTTGAACTCATGCACTTTATTTTACATGCTTCCCCTAGATTTAGTTTGTTTCAAATATCCATTAAGGTCTCTTGGTGCACCTTCCTCTCTCAAACCCTAATATGTTGCTTTTTGTTCTAAGGAATAGGATTCTAGACTTTCTTTTTAATCTTCTTTGATTAATATTCTCTTTTTTACTGGATCACACAACTAAATTAGGCATCTTAGAATCTTTGGTTAGATGGCCAAGATTTTCTCATGTAAAACATTTTATGTGACCAAGGAATGGTGGAAAAGGATCAAGTCTTTTATTGATCTGCATTGTATTCTTTTTCTTCTTTGCATTAGTCTTGCATTCAACAACCTTGTGCCATAAAACATTTCATAAGTAATAAGTGACCATAAAAGGAATTTTTATACTTGATGGTTGATGATGATCTTCCTTAATTGCTAGGTTGAGAAGGCTTCCATTTTCTGCTCCAACTTCAACTGCCTATTCGACTAATATAAATTGATCATTCTTTGTTTATGATCAACTACTATATGTGAAAAACTATGGCAAGTCAGGCACTTTATATCCTCTCATGAGGAAGTGAAAGATCTTCTAATTGATAATTATTTTCTTAACTCTCTTCTTGGCTATTGATGTAATTGTTGACCCCCTTTCTTGCTAGTGTCATTTTATTTGAAAGTCCTTTTGGATGTCGCCTTAGATCTAGATTCTCCTTCCACCTGATTGTTCTTCTTCTCTAAATTGTTTCTCATAGAAACAACCTCAACTTCTAATCTTTCACAATCATCTTCCTTCTCTTTAAACTACTTTATCATTCCTTCTTCAATCCTCCTTCCTTGTTCTATTCGAGTTTTCAAACTAATAATTTGTTCTTGAAAAGCTTACTCTCTTTCTTCAAGTATTTGAAGAAGCTTTTTTAGATCTCTATTTTTGCAGAGAGCTTTTCTATTTCAGCTAATGCAGAGCTAAGTTGAGCTTGATATCTAGCCTATCTCTCTTCTTGAAAATCTACCACTTTGATGCTGGGAAAGAAAATTTCATTTGGTTGATCACTTTCCTTTTAAGGGGCCTTTTTCTTCTTCTTCCTTTTCTCCACCATTAGTACTAGTTTCTCCTTTATGTAGGGCTTGCAACCTTTCCCAATTCTCCTTTACAGACTTGAGATCCATGACTTTCTCAGCATCTGAATTATGAAGATTTTCATAAATTGTAAACTTAGCTTGGGCATTCTATTGTTTGACTTGTTTTATAGGGGGTTCTTCGTCATAACCATTCATCATTGCATTCCATACTTTAGATCCAAGTGCACAGAATTTGGATTTCACCTTCTCTCTCCATTCTTGAAAATTTGCAAGACTAAGCAACATAGCACTTTGATAACCCATGATTTTACCATATCCACCTTCTAGTGATTAAGCAACAGTACAAGGCACCTGCTCTGATATTGACTGTTAGAATAAAATCACTACTGAGAGTGTGGTGGGGGGGGGGGTGTTGAATCGGTAGTGATAACAAATATAATAATTTAAAATATTTTTGTCAAATAATTAGTCAAACATTACATAAAATATCATCAATAGTTTTTATCATGTAAACCACACTAAACAATCAACATATACATCATATCAAGCATACACATAGGACACAAAGATATATGGTGGAAACCCTCAAGGGGGAGAAAACCACCTTGTTATTGTTGTGCTACTTCTCTTTCTTTTATTATCAATCAATTTGTTTTACAAATGTTAGCCCCAACTAGCTAATAGCCAATACTCCTCTACAATAGTTTTTTGGCCACCACCAACTATGAAGCCCCAACTACCTATCCATTGGTTGCTTGCCACTACCAGCAAGGAGTCACAACTCCTATCTTGGCATGCCACCACTTGTCGGCGGTTCCATCCTCCTCAAATTCTCAGGGCCACATTTTCATTCATTTTAAGGTTGGAACCCAAAGCAAACAAATGAACTTTGCAACACATGAATAAGTCAGCTCCCTTTGCAACACAATCTCAACCTCTCTAATTGTCGATCACTACTACAAATATACAAACAACTTAATTATGCACTATAGCTCAACTAAACTCTAACAATGGCATATCATATTTATGCTAATTTCTCCCTTTTCGAGATACACTATATAAATCTTTAGTTACACACCACTTCTCTTGATGAACACATCAAATAAGCCCTCACACCAAATATCATGGGAAAAATCCTTGCAATTGCCCATGGTTTTATTTTCTCAAGAATCTTCACCCAGATATGTAACATATCCTCAATAAAACATCATCATCACAATAGGATATATAGTTCTAGCCATCTACAATAATAGCAACACACTTATGATCATGATACACCAATAAACCATGCCAAATCACACATAAAAATTGACATCAATACCAACCAAACAACACTATTGTCAACAAAAAATTATAATAACATCACTTTATTTATTTATTAAATATTTTAATTATTTTAAATGAATAAATAGAAATATTTTAGTATTAGAAAAATAATTAAAACCCATATTAAAAAAAATAAAATTATTAAAATTTATATCACAACATATCTCATGCTTTTCACTTAATTTTTTTTCAAAATTAGTGAAATTCTTTATATGCTAGTTGTAATTAAAGTATGTCCATCCTCTGTGATCTTTCATACGTTATATAAACGATAAATCTTGCAAATATATAAAATAAATGAAATCTTTCATAGATTATATAAACCATAACTCGTCCAAATATATATAAAATAAATGAGATCTTTCATAGATTATATAAACCATAACTCGAGCAAATATATAAAATGAATGCGTTGCAATTAAAATATCTCCTTCTTGTGTGATCTTTCATATATTATATAAACCATAACTCTGGCAAATATATAAAATGAAAGAGAAATTTAGTTAAACAAATATAAGTATCAACTTTACATGTTTATGTTTATGTTGTGAACCTGGTTAATGCTTACATATTATGTTCATTGATATATTATTATTAATATTATTTACCTATTATGTTGAGTGATATATTATTATTAATATTATTAATAAAAGGTTTTTATACTAATATATATTAATTTTGTTTGTATTTATGTAGAAGTTAATTAATAATTTTGAAAATTAGAATATGGTATTTCTAATTATCAAGTTTTATATAAATATGTGAAATATATATTTTTATTTTTATATCAAAAGATTATATATGGATAAAAATAGAAATAGTAAGAAGTTGTGAATATATTTATCATTGCAAATTATTTTTCTAATTTATATTAATTTATATAATGTAATATTTATGGGGTTTTAAGTTTCTTAGATATATTTATATTATTGCAAGATTTTATGTTCTAGTAGTAAGAAGAAAGTTTACCATTTTTATCAGTAACTTGGAATGTTCAAAAAACCAGTTTTTGTATATGTTATACTAAAACATTGTGAAAAGGATATAAGCATAAAAATGCTAGGTATAGCTTGTGAGTAAAATGAGATGCGAAGAACCATAAGAGAATGTAATATTTATGTTATTTGATTGGAAATTAATTGAATGGCATAAAAAATGATTAAGAGTTATAAAAAAAAAATGATTAAGAGTTATAAATAACATTGAGATTAATATGGAGATGCAATAAGACATTGATCACACTAAAAATTCTATATGTGAGAAGATAGTATACCATAAACATCATTTAGCAATTACATGACAATTTAATTCACTACATAGTAGAGTCAACATCCATTACTTGGTTCTTTATGTAGGGAATCGGTACATTCCATAAAAGAGTTGTGATTTGTTAGGTGGTAGACCCAACACCCAATGTCTCACTTTACCACTCCAACTTCCTTCAAATTTGTTGTGTATTTATAATCACACCAACCGTCGTCATATAAAGACTTGTGTGTATGAACAACAAGGAAGTGATTTTAGTTGGAAAATTGTAATGCAATGAGGAAATTCAGAGAGAAGACAAACTTTCTGACTTGACGCACAGAGAAATGGGCCCTGGGAAACAAAAGATAGTGGATACAGCAGCGCTATGAACAATAATGGAGAAAATAAAATCATCTAAATTGGAACAGGGAAAGCAAAAATTACTGTATATTGACTTAAGTGTGGGCGACCAACATCGCGGAAAATCTTTCCAAAAATTAAGTGGAATTTTGTGCCATTCGTGTATAGAAAATTAAATTTAAGTGGAATTTTGTGCCATTCCTGAAATATGAGGAAAAAGAGGGCTCTCATATAAAGTTCGGCGTATGAACAAAAATGAAGAATATAAAAATCATTTAAATTGGAAAATTGTAATGGAATGTGAAATTTAGGGAAAGCAAAAATTGGTGTATTGATTTGATTAAGTGTGGCCACTGCAGGGGATATCGCGGAAAATCTTTCTAAAAGTTAATTGAAATTTTGTATAAAAAAATAAGAATACAAAAAAACTGAAAAATATAAATGAATTTTAGAAAAATTGAGGATGGCAATGTCTTGGTTAAAATCTTTCCAAAAGTTAATTGGAATTTTGTAAATTTTACGGATTTGGAAAAAGAAAGAAGAAGAAGGGACCTCTCGACTTGACCCGAGAAAAGAGAAAAAGTTAAACTAGAAAACCAGTCACGACAGTAAAACCTGGCATTGGATTTTGATTTTACTATTTTCTTTGTTACGGGATAAATTGTTCTCAAATTTTAGGGTTTTATATTTTTTCAAAGTTTTTGTTCGTAATTTTTTTTAAATGTAAGAATATTTTTAAGAATTAATTATATAAGTGTTTTTAGTTTACACATTTAGAATTATTTAGTGTGGTTCATTATTATTATTAGGACAAAATGCAAAGTCAGATCAT
>APFE030268416.1:0-17365 GCA_000404065.3 Pinus taeda | reverse complement strand
TTAGAAGGAAGGATGAGAGGCTTGGAAACTTTTGATTTCTGGTTTGGCTATCATTTTGATGTATTGATGAACTATGAACTCTCTCTTTCATAAGGAAGGATTTATGGGTTTTCCCCTTGTGGGTTTTTCCCTGGCCTCAGTCCTAATTTTTGTGTCTCTTGTCTCATGGTTTCGTGGTTATTTTCTACTACTCTTACATCTTTAATGGTTTATATTTTCTTCTGTATAACTGCTTAACGATTTTGATCAAATGCCATGTGCAATTAATGCAATCATTTGAAGTAGTTATCATGATGAAGAAAATTATTTCTAGCTTATACCCTAGAAAATAAACAATTTGGCCTCTTTCAAGGAAGGCGAATTGCCTCCTCTTGGAGCCTTATGCCTAAATTGTGTCTTTCGCTTTGAGGCCTCTTTGTCACCTTGCACCTTTAAGCTTAGAATACCTATTAGGTGACCTATATACATACCGAGACTCCTCAGATTGGTGAAAATCCATAAAGAGTAGGGGGTTTTCGCTGTGGTGATAGTGGGCCATCACCCCATTGTTGTCACTTAGTGTTTTCCTTGTAGGGTGCCCCTCTCCAAGATCTACTAAATTTTGTGGCAACAAATTCTCATTCAAAATGAGGAGTAAAATGGATTATTCTAAATACAGGTGATTTAAAATGTATACTAGGATACCTAGGTCATTTTGGAGGGAATAGGGATCGTGCTTTGGTCATGCAGCTCTCCAATTTGACTTCTGACAATTGTAGTCCATGATTCTTTAGATGCATTTGTTATCCTTAGTGCTTAACGCATGATGTCTCTCCACAAAGCTAGAGGATAGATGGATTCGTAGGTTTCACAATGTTTGCTTTATTACAAGTTGAGAGGTTTTGCTTGCTTGGTATTTATTAGGGAATTCTATTCAAGGCTAGGTTGGCCAAAAGTGGACTCTTTTATAGCCTTTGTCATGCTTTCTGTAAAAATTAAGCATCTCTTTTGGAAGTGTCAATTTGTCAAATGATGCTAGTGTTAGCTTTTGGTAGCATCGGAAGTGCTCTAGCCTTGAAAATTGGTGGAGAGGCTAAGGCACATGAGTTCTAAAGAACCTAGAAACTGTTTGGTGAAATTCCACACAAATTGTATTTTATTAAAATAATTAATATATTAAATGGGGTTCCTAAGTCTAATCATATGAAAATTAAAAATCAAAATATGGGTGAAAATGATCTAGAAGGCGGATGAAGTCATGTTTTAATCTTAGCCGTTGATTAGAGACTTAATCTCGGTCGTTGAAGACTCAACAGGAAAAGCATAAAATGGAGGCTTGGGGTTCATTTCGAAAAACAAAGAGAGATAGAGAGATACTTGATCTAGAGTTCGATTACTAGGGCTAGGGAGATGAGATATTTGAACTAATTGATCAGTCAACAACAAAGGGGTAGTGAGAATCCGAGAGGACTTTTCGAAGAATACTGACAAAGAGGCGGAGAGAGCTTGTAGAGAGGCAACACAGTAGCCGAAAGAGATGACGTTGGGCCAGTCTGGGCCCACACAGTGTTGACATAGAGCAGAAAAGTTGCCTATCACGCAGAATCCAGAACTGCCGGAACTGCCAGGATCGCTGACACAGAGGGCAGAGAAGCTGATGTAGGGCTAACGCAGGGCCAACGCAGAAGTAGCCGGGGTTACCCAGTCTTGTGCCAGACCAACCAAATTTTGCCGGGTGAAGTGAGGTAAAACTCACTCAGAATTTCCGCCAGTATTTTTCTCTGTAAAGGATTGCTAGATGAGCATCCTAGATTTGTATTTAGATATTTCTCTTGCATAATAATAAACCCTCAGAACTGTTGCATGGGTTTTTCCGAGGACTATTGTGTCAATAAATAAGTGTGTCCTATGTACCTCATTCTTTGCTCTATTTTTTTGTTTCATGAGATCAAATATTTAATTATTGTAGGCTACAGAAGTAAATTGCTTCAATATTCAGAAGAATAACTTTATGAATGTAATTTAAAAATCAAGTACGTGAAGTAGATTCAGATTTGCTGCAGTAAGGGTTCCTTCAGAGTAGGAATTTTCACATGGAATCAGAGCATTGATTTTGAAACAAGAAGAGCAGATCCAATGCTAAGCAGTGAGGCTAAAAGCTGCACTTGGCAGCAATTCGAATCCCCTTGAAGGGATTGCACAGTCCTTGCCGGGAACTCGATCCGAGGAAATCTCTCTCTGAGTGAGATGAAAAAGAGGTACGATTTCCAGTTCAGGAGTTTTTAGAGGCAGAGGGAGTGACCGAAAGCCTCAATGCAATGCTTGAAGGGCGCAGTTTCTGCTGAGGTAGAAATCCGTTGGAAAAGGACAAAGACACGTAGAAGCTGAATTTTCTCCTCAGAGAACTTTCCGCTAGAAAGTTCAAATTTTTCACTTGATGAGCAGTTGAACAGTGCTACGCAGTGACTAGAGGAGTCAGTTCGACAATTGGCTGAGATGGCATTGCCTGGGCTCAGAGATTAGGATAGGTTGGGCAGAGTCTCCAACTATGTCATATGGAAGACTAGAATCTTAGTTGTTTTGGAGGAATATGATCTTGAGGCCTACGTCAAAAGTGTTGTAGTTGTTCCTGCTGACAACGATCAAAAGAAGAAGTACAAGGCCGAGCAGGGGAATGCAAAGAGGCTCATTCTCGATGGAGTTCGAGATCATGTGGTCTCACACTTGTAGGGCAAGGATACAGCCCGAGAGATGTGGGAAGCCTTGTCGTCTCTATATGAAGGCTCTTTCAAACAGCGGAAGATGTATTTAGAGCAAAAGTTGCAGCGGGCTTTGATGCAGAAAGGAGAAGGGGTGAACCTCTATCTTCAGCATCTTTAGGACACTAGAGACTAGCTTGTTGCAGTGGGGACCACTCCTCAGCCAACTACGATGGTGAGGATAGCCTTGAATGGAGTTTCAGATGATTGACAAGTTTTTGCTCAGAGCATATTGAGTAGAGAAATACTACCTTCATGGGAGGAGATGTGGGCGACTCTTCAACAGGAGGAGTTAAGGAGGGACTTGGTGAAGGTCAACCTCAATGGCAGCAGTGGGAGTGGCACAAAGACGCAGGAGGAGGAGGAAAATGAAGCTCTAGCATCGAAGTGACAGTATAAGCCAAAGCGGAAGAAGGACATTTTGAAGGTGAAATGTTTCAGTTGTGGTGAAATGGACCACTATGCATCCCAGTGTCCTTTGAAGAAAAAGGATAAGGATAAGAAGCATGATCCTAAGGCTGCTTCAGCAAAGATTGACGAGGATGAGTATGCCACGAGTGCCCACGCATCTCTAGGAGGGAGATGGGGCGATATTGACTTGTAGTTGGGAGGACTACATGTGTGCAGGATCCTTGAGGAGTCCACCTCTTGGATCAATTCCTTACTACAGGAGCCCAAGATTCATAAGTAGCAAGATGGACTTAGTGTCAGATGATGCAGTGGAGTGTTTGGAGAACAGATGCAGTAGCTTGGGACTAGAGACTGCTCAGTGCAGAGCAAGGTTGGCAGCAATGCAATTGGCACAGAGCAGGAGTCAGCAGTAGCGCAAAAGATTTAGAGGGTTAGAATCAGCAATAGTTAGATTCCAACATTCATTGTATTATGCTGAACATAGTTAAGTTTAGTTAATTTTGGATGTTTTTTAGTTGTTTCTCTCAGCAAACGAGTTGCAGTATGAATGCAATGTTAGTAGTGGCAGTGCTAGCAACATAGAAGATGCAATGTTTTAGAGGGAGATGTAGTACAGATGCAGTAGTGGCAATGGTAGTGTCATGGGTAGTAGTACAGTAGCAGCAGCATCACAATGTTGGTAGCAGTAGCAGTGCAAAAAGGAGGTGCTTCAGAAACAAAGCAACATACAGGTGGACATTGTTGCTAGAGCACTTTCCTCGCCAAGAGGGAGTGTTAGTTTTTGGTAGCATCAGAAGTGTTGTAGCCTTGAAAATTGGTGGAGAGGCTAAGGCACATGAATTTTAAAGAACCCAGAAACCGTTTGGTGAAATTTCACCCAGATTGTATTTTATTAAAATAATTAATATTTTTAATGGGGTTCCTAAGTCTAAATTTAGAAAAATTAAAATATTAATAGGTATTAATCAAAATATGGGTGAAAATGATCTAGAAGGAAAAACAAGTCATGTTTTAAGAGTTTACTAGGAATTACTTGATGTAATCGGTAGAGATGAACCCTAGGCGATGGTGGTGAAAAAACCCTAGGGTTTCGATGGAAGACCTGGCTCTGTACACTCGCGGCTGGTATCATGGCGGTTTCGGGGGTTAACCTTGCGGGTCTGACCACGAATACTCTTGATATAACAATCGTTTTGACCCCGTGACCCATACTCGGTTGTTATTATTGTGGTTTGGTTGCCGACCGGGCTTGCGGGAACCCCGTTCACCATTTTGTCTTACCCTCCCCTGGTTTTACGAACATCTATTAACTGTCGGTTCCCGATGGTTGAGGAGGACCTCGTGGACTACGAGGAGGACCCGATGCCCGAATAAGAGATATGGGCATATCAAGTTGGGCCCAACACTGGTCCTAGGCATGCAAAAGCACATCAGGTGACAAATGCACAACTGACGCCTCTCCACCTACTCTCCACTGGAAAACGGCTCCTGACTAATGTCCACATTGAAGACTTCCCCGGTTTGGAATGCCCTCCACTCTCTCTGGCTACCCTAAACCTGCTCGGCACTAGCATTCAAGCCTCTCCCACCTTTGACTCACCCCTGGTTATGTCTCTGCCTCCTTCCATGCCATTGATCGTGCCCTCATACTCTTTCGCTCAGGCTAGTTCATCAAACCCTACTCACCCTGCACATTCCTTTACACATCTTGGGTCGTGCAGCGTTAACCCTAATTCTCCGATTCACTCCGGATGCTTTAGCTCACCCATCCCGAACCC
The DNA here is from genome assembly GCA_000404065.3 of Pinus taeda. Lineage (NCBI taxonomy): Eukaryota > Viridiplantae > Streptophyta > Pinopsida > Pinales > Pinaceae > Pinus > Pinus taeda. The sequence continues at coordinate 12,438 of APFE030268416.1, read as the reverse complement.
TAGACCCACTCTGTCTACTCCTCGCGGTTCCACTGAGGCGTGTAGAAGTCTACTAAGGGAGCACCCCACGGGCCGGTGCACGGACAAGCCAAAAAAGGGAAGGTGCCTCAAAGCAGTGGATTCAGACATTAACCTGATCTTCAGGGAGGACATTCCGATGGGAGATGCAGTTGATACGGCAAGGAAGGTTCTCGTTGGGCGCGTTTGGGGCAGAAATTATTCGGTGGAGCGCCTCCGACAATGGACCATGTAAGTTTGGGGCTCCCTGTTAAAAGAACTCCCGGTCATTAGGGTTTTGGCTCGTGGTTGGTTTGCCCTCCATTTTCATAGAGAGGAGTATATGGACTGGATTCTTTCCCGTTACTGGCATATTGAGTTAGCACCTGTGCTACTAAAGAGATGGGATCCTCTGTTTGATCTGGAACGGGAGCAGTTGGGAGCAGGACCAATTTGGGTCAAACTACCAAGGTTACCCATGCAATTCTGGACCCCTCAGGTTTTCAAGCGCATTGGCGATGCACTAGGGACTTACCTTGAGCACGACCAGTCCTACGAAAAAACGAGAATCATGACCATGCTAGGATTCTGGTTCATCTTGATACTAGGGAGGGATTCGAGGAGAAAATCACACTCCACGGGAGGCATTTCTCTCACAGACAAATCCTCGATTATGAAGGAGTGCCCTTCCGCTGCAGAAGGTGCCACAAAGTGGGACACCTATACAAGGATTATCTACTTCTCTCATCGCCGGCTTCGGAGACTTCTTGGGGGGTCAAACATCGTCCCTCAGAAGAGCGGAACATGAGCGACCAACTATAAGGTCAAGTCCCTCCTGAGGCAGCTGGTGGGGTGACACAGAAGGAAAAAAATCCGTGGAAGACCCCTCCTTCTCCACCTCGCACGCGCTCCAAATCGGCTGTGGGATAGGCTACCCCTCCGGGTAATGACTCTACTCCCATAACCTCTGTTTTTCTTTCAGATGTTATGACTTCTTCTTTGCATATTCTAGCACCCCCCCTTGCCATTTCCCTGTGCCCTCTCCCCACCATTACTTGCACCATCATTACCCCCCCCTCCCCACATTCTCCACTACTCCTCCATCTTTCCGGGGAAACTCTCCCTCTCCCCCCCATACCTCCTCCCCCTCTGCGATGGGGTCACATCCCTACAACCTCCAATCCAGATCTCTGCACAATACTCCTCTCCTTGGATTGGGTACATCTCCAATCACAAATGACTCGAAACCCACCAGAGGGCGCCCATCCAAGATTACAAAAGCCATCAGATCGACGATGGCTGATGTTGCATAGGGTCATCAATCCACTATTGAAAGGGCACTTAGAGCATCTGAGCCCTCTGCTCCTGTTCCCCCATGATCTGGATATCCTTCATTGCAGGGAACTAGCCAACCCCAATAAGAGATTGGCTCTCAAACGTCTTTTGAACAACTCCAACTGCGACATCCTCCTTCTCCGGGAAATTCTTGGTTCATCTGAATTCATATCCAAAACCCTTCACTCCATCCTCCCGGGCTGGTATTTCCAAGGATTGGATGCGGTACACAGATCAGAGGGACTTGCCATGGGAATCAACCCCAAAACAATCAATCATATTTCATCCTGGGATGGGAAAGGGTTCATTGGCATGGATGTTTTTGTGAGTGAACTGGGATCCAATTAAAAGTGATAAACATATATGCTCCAAACCAAAACAGACTTGAATTTTGGCACTCCTTGCTAGACTACCCTCTTGTCACGGGATCCACCATCATCGGAGGAGATTTAAATTTTTCAATGGGGATCGAGGAATCTTGGGGCCATCACTCTCAGATTGACCCTATTACGGACCAGATGAGCATTCTATTGGAGAACCATAAACTCATTGATGTGCCCATGAACAAGAAAATGCCCACTTGGCATAACAGAAGAACCGGTGAGGATGCCCTAGGTCGGAGGCTGGATTGTTTTCTAATTCATGAAAATCTCCTCCGTTCCCTCACCCTATATAGGGAATGGGTTGGTACTAGGGGACTATCTGACCATTCTCCCATATACTTACAAATCTCTGGCCCTTCTAAAAAGCCTCGAGACCCTTTCAAATTCAATTCTGGTTACTTAAAAGACCCTAACTACATCAAACTAGCCTCTGATTTTTGGAATGTTCAATCCCCTCTAAGGGAGCAGAGAATGGCTGCTAATTTCTGTGGTCACCTAAACAAACTCAGAACACTTATTATGGATTGGCCAAAAAGGAAAAAAGTGAGAGATGAACAGACCCTGAAGGATATAGAAGAACAAATTGCCTACCTCACGGATGAAAAGGGGCCTGGGTACCTCTCAAATGATTCAAAGCTCCAACTTGTAAATCTGGAATCACACAAAGCAAAGATCTTATTAGAAAAAGAAGAACTTTGGAGGCTTAGAAGCAGAGCTATTTGGCTCCAAGCTGGCGATGGAAACACAAAGTTTTTTCATAATTTCGCTAATGGTAGAAAGGCTACAAATACCATTAGGCAGTTGCCAAGGGATCAGGATGGATGGGCCTCCACTCATCCCCAGTTAGCTAGGCTGGGGATATCACATTTCAAAAATCAGTTTACAGCTCCCGCTGCCATCATCCTCCCTGATATAATTAATCTGGCTAGACATTTCCCTAGTTTGTTGAATCCTAATGAATCTGAAGATCTTCTAAAACCGGTCACTATGGGGGAGCTCGAGAGCACCCTAAAATGGTTTAAGAAGGACAAAAGTCCAGACCCGGATGGATGGCCTGTCGAATTCTACACGACATTTCTTGATATTCTGGGGCAGGACCTTCTGGCGGTTATTGAAGAAAGTAGGACTTTTGGCCATATCTATCCCCCTCTAAACTTCACCTACTTAGCTCTGACCCCTAAATCAGACTCCCCAGCCTCTTTCAATGAATTCCAGCCAATCTCTCTTTGCAGTTGTCTATACAAAATTATATCCAAAATCATTGCCAATTGTTTAAAGCCCATCTTATCCAATCAGATATCCCAGGAGCAATTTGCATTTCTTCACCATAGACATATCCAGGATGCTATTGGCTCGGCCCAGGAAGCCCTTCACTCAATAAAACTCAAGAAGCTCAAAGGACTGACTCTCAAAATAGACTTATCAAAAGCTTTTGACAAACTCAGTTGGTTATACATAAGAATGATCATTACTCATTTGGGCTTCCCCCTGGCTTTCTCAAACTGGATAATGGGATGCATCTCCTCTGTATCATTTTCTATCCTCATCAATGGGTCAGCCACTCCCTCCTTTCATGTTGATAAAGGCATAAGACAAGGTTTCCCTCTATCCCCTTTACTCTTCCTCCTAGTCATGGAAGGACTGAGTAGGTTGATTGATACTGAAAAAAGAAGGGGGAGACTCATGGGACTAAAGATCACTGAACATTTCAATCTAACTTATCTCCTCTTTGTGGACGACATTCTAATTTTCCTGAGTGGAAGTGTTCTAGACACCACTTCCATGAATGAGGTACTAAATCTCTTCAGCAGAGCCACAGGGATGGAAATCAATAGGGGAAAATCTACCATCTCATTCTCGGAATGCACATAGCAGGGAATTCAACGTTCACTTCAAAAATTTCCTTTTCAAGTCACTGAACTAAAGGATGGATTGAAGTATCTAGGCTTTAGGCTCAAGCCTGATGGATACAAAATTGTTGATTGGACCTGGCTCATCACCAAAGTGGAGAAAAGAATAAATTGTTGGTGTCACAGATTCCTGTCTAGAGCTGGAAGATTAATTCTTATCAAATCAGTTTTGGAAGCCACTCCAGTGTTTTGGATGTCTCTGGCTTGGATCCCAAGAGGGATTCTTCACAGAATACAACAAGTTTGCTGTCAATTTCTTTGGAAAGGAAGAAAGGAAGGGAAACCTTTTGCCTGGGTCAGATGGATCAGAATAGCCACTCCCAAAAAATGGGGAGGATGGGGACTCAAGCAACTCCCTACTTTTGCACAAGCCTTAGCTGCAAAACAGGGCTGGCTCTTACTAAAGCAAAATAGCCTCTGGTCGGAGGTAATCACCCATAAATACATTTGGCCTTTATCTATCACTGACTAGATAAGGCGACCCTCCTGGAACAGAAAGGGCATCTCGGTTATCTAGAGGGCCATCCTAAACACGCTTCCCATTATAAAGGAAGGACTCCTATGGAAAATTGGAAATGGAGCTTCAGTTCATATTGGGATTGGTCCCTGGACTGGAAGTGGGAACTCTTATCAACTCCCACCCAAGCTTATAAATTACTTAAACAACAGAGGCATAAAATATATAGAACTCGGCGATCATCAAAACTCCACATTTCTTTCACAAGCTTGGCTTTCCGAACAAAACTGGAACATTCCCATTGAATGGGACAAGACATGGCAAAATTTTATCCAAGCACTCACAGAATCACATGTTAGGGTAAAAAATGAAGATGATGAACTTATCTGGCGGTTCACTCCAAAAAGGGCCAATATTCCTCTAAACAGGGCTACGACATCATTATCATTGAGTCTAAACCGGAAAGCACAAGAAGCTGGTGGAAGTCCCTTTGGAAACTGAAAGCCCCCATGCACACAAGACTTCTTATGTGGAGTATACTTGAAAATAAGATTCCCAATGGAACCTATCTTAAAAAAAGGGCTTTCACGGGTCCTACATTGTATGTACTCTGCCATCAGGAGGAGGAATCGACACAGCATCTCTTCCTCACTTGTCCCATTACAACTACAATTTGGACACAAGTTCTCTCAACTCTCAATCTAAACATGAGACGACATGGAGCTGATATACTATCTGCATGGGACACTTGGTGGGGAGTAGCAGCGGCAAAAACAAGAAATTTGCCCCGGCTGGTCTCATGGCATATCTGGCCCAAGCGAAATCTCATAATCTTTCAAGACAAGCCTATGATCTGGAATCTGATCCCTTCGAAAATCTGCTTAGCATTTGAAGAGCTACCTGTAGAGGAAGAAAACTATAAACCCAGGATTATTAGACAAGAGGAGATAGACAAATCAATCCCTTGGGCCTATTTTGATGGGGCTGCTCAGCCACATGGTTGTGGGGGCGGCATCATCTTTCACCTCATAGAATCACACTTTTTTCATATTAGCATGGGATTAGGCCATGGTACAAATAATCATGTAGAACTGATATCTCTCCGACACCTGATTTACTTTGCCATCCTTCAACATTGCAGGAAAATACAAATTTTTGGGCACTCAAAGATTGTGATTGATTGGTTTAACAACGCTGCTTCTTATAATGCATACACTCTGAGATCTATAATGGACAAAATTGTTTTTTTTATAAACATATTTTGATCAAATTTCTTGCTCTCATATCTACAGGGAGCGAAATGAAAGTGCGGACAAGCTTTCGAAAGAAGCGATGAATCGCCCTTTAGGAGAATGGATGATCATAGAACACACACCAGATGGAACATATCAGTACTTCCACAGGCCATACATTGACAGGGATCTACAGAGGGGGAACAACCCCTAATTTTCATAATATTTTGCTTATAAATTTTGTTCATACACAGTTTTTTGTTGAAACTTATGTAAATAATATATATATTACAGTCATCACCTTCCAGGGTGACATTTTTGATCTCTATTTTGGTCATAGACCAACACAGTACACCCCTTGGGGTCTTATTGTAATTATTCCGATCTTATGACAGTGGATTTTCAGCCACAGTACAGCATATGCCCATGGGCATCTATAGCATGTAATTTCACTTAAAATGAAATTATGAATTTTCTTTCAGGGAAAAAAAAGTCATGTTTTAATCTTAACCGTTGATTAGAGACTTAATCTCGGTCGTTGAAGACTCAACAGGAAAAGTATAAAATGGAGGCTTCGGCTTCATTTCGAAACAGAGAGAGAGAGAAAGAGAATTCATCTAGAGTTCGATTTCTGGGGCTAGGAAGCTGAGAAATTCGAACGAAGTGATCATTCAGTAGTAGAGGGGTAGTGAGAATCTCGGAGAAGGAATTCCTGGAGAATATTGACAGAGAGGCGGAGAGAGCTTGCAGAATGGCAGCACAATAGCCGAAAGCACTGACGTTGGGCCAGTCTAGGCCCACACAATCTTGATGCAGAGCCAGAAAGGCTAGCGTAGAGCAAAAAAGTTGTCTGTCACGTAGAATCTAGAGCTGCCGATAATTACCAGAACATTTGGGATAGCTGACGCAGAGGGCAGAGAAGCTGATGCAAGGCTGACGCAGAGCTTGAAAGGCTGATGCAGGGCCAGCATAGAAGTAGCCGGGGTTAGCCAGTCTTGTGCTGGATCAGTCGTAATTCTGCTGGGTGAAGTGAGGTAAAACTCACTCAGATTTTCCGCTAGTATTTTTCTCTGTAAAGGATTGCTAGATGAGCATCCTAGATTTGTATTCAGATATTTCTCTTGCATTATAATAAACCCTTAGAATTGCTGCACCGGTTTTCATGCATTGGGTTTTTCCGGGGACTATTGTGTTAAAAAATAAGTCTATCCTATGTATCTCGTTCTTTGCTCTGTTTTCTGTTTCATGAGATCAAATAGTTAATTAGTGTAGGCTGCAGAAGTAATTTGCTTCAGTATTCAAAAGAATAACTTGATGAATGTAATTTAAAAATCTAGTAGGGGAAGTAGATTTAGATTTGCTGCAGTAGGGGTTCCTTCAGAGTAGGAATTTTCACAGCAATAAGCATTGTGACCATCAATATTCATTGTTGCTCCATGACAAGATCTGTTGGTGCTCTTCCTTGCCTAGAGATTGTAGATTCAGATTTGCTGCAGTAGGGGTTCCTTCAGAGTAGGAATTTTCACAGCTATAAGCATTGTGACCATCAATATTCATTGTTGTTCCATGACAAGATCTGTTGGTGCTCTTCCTTGCCTAGAGATTGTATCTGAAGTCCATCCTGCATTTGTAAAGATATGGCACTACTTGAGGATCTCCACCTTATTTATAGTTTGGAAGTTTAGGTGCACAATTGTTTTTGATCATGGCTTCAATTCTCTAAGACCATTTGTTTTATGCCAAGGGACAATGTACACAAAATGCCAAATATTTGGATCCCTTGGAGTATTCTGACTTTATTTTGGCATTAGTTGCTCTAAAGGACAGTCTATGATATCCATTGTATAAACCTTTCCATTTTTTGTATAGCTTTTTGCAAATATCTTTTCAATGTCCATAGATGATGATACTGTTACCATTCAAATCTTCTCTAGGTGCAAGGGTCCCAAGTACAATTGGTAAGAACCTAAAGGCAACCACAAAGCAAGCTTCTCAAGAAGCTTCAGTGCAAATATGGTTTTGAGAACAAGGTCAACTTTTTGTCTGTATTTTGTTTTATGTGGAAGAGAAGAGGTATGTGTGCAGCTGCTTCCAAAACACCTTTTTTTGACAAAGAATGGCAAAGTGTTAGATTCCAGTGCCTATTCTGATTTTATTGTTGTTCTTGTTGCTTTAAGATGATGTAAATTCCATTGTATATAGCCTTTCACTTTTAAGTTTTTGTTTTAGTAATGTAAATATTTTTTTGTAAATATAAAAAGTCTCTGTCTGTCTGTCTGTCTATATATATATATAATTTAAAAAAAAGAATAAGAATACTAAAACATAAATAGGAGTTCTTAGTTGCTACACACTATGCCCTAATAGACTAGTCATCTTTTATCTAAACATGCAGATAAGAGTTATGTTCATAAAATAGTCATTCAAATATATTGACACAAATCTTCTGGTCTTACGAAGATCTTTTGAAGGGTTCACTGACCAGGTCAAGCAATAACAATGAACACCAACAAGATTCAACTTCCCCACCATTGGAAGAGTGCATAGGTCAAAATTGAATTAGTGTCATAATCTTCCATTAAAAGTGCATAAACATATCTAGAGAAGTCTATATAGCTGAAAATTCCTAATTCTATAAGTGATTTAGTGTTTGATACAACTATCTAGGTGTTTTAATGATTGAGAATATAAACTACAGAGATAAATATTCATGCAATTTGCAAGCATCACAGGGGAAGGATGATGCACAAATAAATTTCCAGCCACCGGGGACTGGGATAATTGATCTAACTCCAGATAAATGAAATAATACTAAATAATAAATTATAAAACTAGAAATTAGCCAAGTATAGATTGTAAAAAAAATTATTGTTTAAATGGGTACCAAATGAAACTATATATAATGCCACTCTCCTAGATGTTGTGCTACCAACAGTTTACTGTTTCACAGATGTGTGTAAGTATATTTCCTTTCCAGGTATATATAATGCAAAATTGTCGTTGTGAAAAATCATTTTCACATACATACCTGGTATGTCCATAATTCTTGTGACAAGTCATGTGTTCCATCCTTAAAACCTTGAAGCGTAACAGTGCTTATTCCTGCACTTTTTTGCTCAAAGTGTGCCCCCGAATTCTTTCACCACAAATTAAAATCAATCCAATCAGCACCTTAGTGTTTCTTCTATGCATGCATTTGAAATTAAAAAAAAAGCATTTTAGAGAATAAATTCATGGAAATAGAAATAGATAATTTGCATGTACATGACAATTAGAGAAAACATTTCATATTAATTCAATAATTATCACAGTACGGTAGCCACAAGTGTCAGAAAAAGATGTAACTTCATTTAAAGTTTTGGTATTTTAGTCAGAGGCCAATAAACAAAATAGCATGAAAGGAAAAATCAAAGGTTCAATGGAGTTATGATATTTACCGGTAGTCCGACCATCACACTCAATAGAGCTATATCATTCTTCCCCAAAGTTAGAGAAATAGGTAGCTCGAACATGAAGGATGGATTTGTTTTATTGCCATGTGCACTTCCTGAAATTTGCATCATGCTTAAGATGTCCTCATGAGCATTTCAATAATTCAAATTTTGTCTACTTCATATAACCATAAATTATAATCAATGATACTAACAAATGCACTAATATGCATCAACAATACAAATTTTCACTGACTTGGATTATGCTTATAAAAGATGATTACTACAGTGTTGTAATGTCTAAAGACAACTTCCTTCAGTGTTAGCAATTGGTACTCTATGTGGGTCATTAGTTTCTTATTTTCCATTTATAATTTTCTGTTAGTTAATGGACTTTCTGGTGCTTGCTGTTAGTTAACAAAATTTTGTGTAAAGTCTAGTTATCCCACATGCAAAAGACATAGAAACTGAAGAAAGACCACTAGCCATAATAGGGCTATTAGCTCTGAAACCAGATTTGTTGTTTGAGGGCTACATGTCTGAATCTGGCGAATCAGATTCGATTCGACCTAATTCGTGTCAAGATTTCGTGACACGTCTTGTTTGAATGGGACACAATCAAACCCAGATCGTGTCCCATTCGGACACAACGTGTCACGAAATCCGAACACGAATCCAACAAACCAGGACCCACGCGGCCATAAAAGGGCAAAAATGCTTTTGTTTTGTATCATTTTGTGTCATTCCTTTTGCAAGAGGTGAGTTATGGGTTCGCTGTTAGAAGTTTGAAACAAGGAGCCAAGGGTTTGGAGCGTTTTCCAAGGAGATTCAAGCAATAGGTAAGTGCATTTCCTTTCTATTTTTTGCATTTGTATTACAGCAGTTTGTATATGCATTTCTTTTACAAATTTGTGCATATTTTGTTTATTTTTTTTACAGTATTCATGGCCCAATCAAGGGCAGCAGATAGGGGGCAAAGGAAGGGGAAGAATGTCCCCATTGGAGATGCCCCTCCTCCCCCAATTTCATTAGAGTCTGTTGCAAGTAATGTTGAGGGAAGACTTCCTCCTAAAGGTAACAATGAGAAATATCGCTTGTGGAAATATGTCACAAGGGAGGATGGGCCAAGCAGCAAGGGGGAGGGAGGAGACAATGTGAATTGGAGACGCAACTTTTGTCACAATACTTTCACAAGCACATATTTTTGTGTGAAAAGACATTTGTTGGTGTTACCAAGTTGTGGAGTTGGAGCTTGTACACAAGTTCATTTACAAAAGAGGAAAGAAATGGAAAAAGAATTCACTGTTGGTAAGGCAAATGTGGCTGCAAAATAAAAATAAAAACCAAGAATGATGAACCCCTTCTATTTTTTGAGTAAAGGAACCAACAAATTTCCATTTGAGAGTTCTATTGGGGGACAAGCAGCAAGAAGGAAGGCAATTTCACTTGGTCCAATGGACAAGATTTTTCAAAAAGAGAAACGGGAAGAGCTTGATCTCACCCTTGCTTTTTTTTTTCTATCAAAACTTCATATCCTTTAATATTGCACGCTCACCTTTATTTATTGAGATGTGCCGAGCTCTAACTCACAGGTCTCCATCATGGTATCTGCGTCCTAGTTTAGAAAAGCTTAGAACCACATTGTTGAAAAAGGCAAAAAAAGAGGTGCAAAAAATGCTAGAGCCTACTAAAGCATCATGGCCAACATTTCGGGTTAGCATTGTTTCTGATTGATGGACAGATCCAACACGACACCCACTCATCAACTTCATGGTTTCTTCCTTGAATGGTCTAGTTTTCTTGAAAGCAGTGGATACACATGGAGAATACAAGGATGCACAATTATTGGTGAGTTATTTATTAAAGTTATTGAAGATGTAGGTGTTGATTCTTGTGTGCAAATCATTATAGATAATGCACCTGTTTGCAAAGCTGCTGGCATGATTGTGGAAGCTACATATCCACAAGTGTTTTGAACACCTTGCATTGCCCATTCATTGAACTTAGCACTGAAATCCATTGCTTCTAATGTGCTTGGTAACATTATTGAGGATGCACGACATATCCATAACTTTGTGCAAAACCATACAAATGCCCTCACTATCTACAATGAGTACAACAATCTATCATTCTTGAAGATTGCTGATACACAGTTTTCCTCTTCATTCATGATGTTGAAGAGGTTGAGGGAGGTCAAGACCGCTCTTGGGGCCATGGTTATTTCTGAGTTTTGGTCTTGTTGGAGAAAGACAGATCAAGTAGCCTCTAAAAGAGTGGACACAGTGCTAGATGATGCTTGGTGGGGGAGGGTAGATCTAATTATTCAGATCATGGACCCTATCATTTCTTTGCTTCAATTTGCAGATACTGACAAACCCATCTTAGGAGAGGTTTATCAGGGATGGGATTCCATGATTGAGTCTGTGAGGAGCATTATTCTACAAAATGAGTGCCTTGAGTATGAGACATCACTAGAGGCCTTCTGTGGTACCATATAGGATACTCTTGTCAACAGATGGGACATGAATTGCACACCTTTACATTGTTTGGTTCACTCATTGAACCCAAAATACTACAGCCACGAGTGGCTGAATGGTGGACCTTCCCGCAGATTCCCTCCTCACATGGATGGTGAAATCTCACAGTGGAGGAAAGATGTATTCAGGTGGGTTTTTAAGGATAGAGCATTGCTTTGATGAGGTGGAGGATGCCTTTGCAGAATTTTCCATTGGCACTGGTCGATTTGTAGGATATGATGTGATTAGAGACAGGGGGCTAAAAAGCCCTATTCTTGGTGAGCAAATCATGGGGCCACAAGCCCTCCTCTTTAGCAGTTAGCCATGAGGCTCCTCTCTCATGTGACTTCATCTTTTTGTTGTGAGAGGAATTGGAGCACATATGGGAATTTGTATAGTGTGAAGAAGAGCAGGCTTGAGTAGTCCATGGCAGAGACAATGGTGTATGTGCACACCAACCTTCGTCTTATTTACAGACAGAGGGAAGAGTGGTTGAGGGGAAAGACAAAGATGTGGGATGTCTTTCCTGATTATATGGGTTTGGACAATAGTGTTGAGTTGGCATTGGCCAACATGGATTTCAATGATCCAGTGCTAGAGCCTGTTAGATTTGAAGACGGTGATATTTTAGAGGGGTCATCTTCCACACCAGTAGATGTAGAGGCGACTATGGATACAGGGGAGGAGGAGGATGCAGAGGCGACTATGGATACAAGGGAGGAGGAGGATGCAGAGGAGAGCAATGGTGACTCTGGTGACCATGATGATGAGGACATTGATGTTGATTTTGATGATGACTATGAGGATTGTTGACTCATGAGTCATGGGCTACCTATTGCCTTAAGGCTTGTATACCTGTAGTTGTTTTATATTTCTATTTCTATTTGCCATTGGCATTGCACTACCTATGTAACACATTTTGATTTGATGACTTAATGAGAAAACTACAGTTGGCAGTGTTTTTATCTTACTATCTTGTAAGTTGTCTTTGATTTATGAATCATGATTTATGTGACATGTATTTGAATTTTGTATGTACTATGCATGCTATAATGTTACTAACTTACTTTGTAAATAGTAAAACTAACATCTAGATGAAGATCTATGTTTGAACTCAATGAATTTGTATCATTAATGAGAATTTGTGTAAGAAATATCTAATTTTTAATATATATAT
>APFE030268413.1:67941-78689 GCA_000404065.3 Pinus taeda | reverse complement strand
GAGTGTAGCAAATGTGTCTCTTATGTTTCATATGTATTTCATTATGTTTCACAGTTCATTTCATATTCATTTCCAGTGAACTTTTCTAAGTTAGATAAGGTAGAATTCATTTTTATTGCTCTGCTTGTGGGAAAATTTCATGTTCAGTGTTCTTTCTTATGTTGAAAAGGATTCATGTACTTATGCCCTTTTCACCCTCCTAAGCAATCTCTCCATTCCGCGCTATTTCAAGCTAAATTGCTAGACTTTTCCCCTGTCTTGCCTCACGAAGTAATATGTGCCTTTGTATTATATTCTCTACTCATTGTTGTCCATTGGTCCCATACCATCCCAAAAACTCAGTCATTCATAAAAAATTGCTTCTTGTTCCATATCTATTTACTAGCCTAAAAACAATATTTCACTATAAGTCATCTCAGACCATTTCATTTATCTATTCACTGAGTGTGACTCGGAGAGAGCCCTCTTCTGTTCTGGTAGGGCTAGCTACCAGACTGAGCGTGGTTTGTGGTTACCCTGAATTTTGCCTTCCTTCAGCCTAAGGTGGATTTGGGTGCTAACATAAGGGAAATATCTTCTACAAGTTCGACTACCCAAGATAGTTAGTTACAGATCAAGGGAGTTAGTTTACCTCCAATTTAGTTGCAGACCTGCTCACAGATCACAAGATTAAGCATAGAACTTCTAGCCCTTATCACCCACAAACAAATGGACAGGTGGAAGTCACTAATAGAGCTTTGGAAGAGATTTTGACTAAGGTAGTGAGTAGCAGTAGAAAAGATTGGGAAGACCGATTGGTTGAGGCCTCTTGGGCCTATAACACTATTTGGAAAACTACCACAGGTTTCACACTCTATGAGCTGGTCTATGGGAAGAAGGCTTTGCTTTCCATAGAATTTGAATAAACACATTAAGGCTAGCAGCTCAACTGGACCTAGACCTCAGTCATGCATAAAAAGAAAGATTGCTTTAGTTAAATGGATTAGATGAATAGAGAATGCAGGCCCTTCTCCACTCAGAGGTAGTTCAGCTTCAAAGAAAAATATGGCATGACCGACACCTAGAGAGAAACAATTTCAGCCGGGAGATCAGGCGCTGCTGTATGATTCAAGGTACAAATATTTCAAGGGCAAGCTGAGAACCAGATGGCTGGGACCATATATAGTGGAAAACTGCAATGAAAATGGTTCAATCCTTATTCGAACCATTGATGAAGAAGCCATCCCCATGTTTGTCAATGGGCATTGATTGAAAATCTATAGGAAGCCCCTTTCTAAGCAAGAATTCATTGAAACTCTGGGTAAATCAATGCTGGTAGTGGAACCTGTCCCTGTCTCCACTCCACCCACACCCTGAGCAGAAAAAATAAAAAAGAAAAACAACAGAAAAAATAGAAAAACAGAGAAAAAAGAAAATGGAATAAGAGATCCTTGGGTGAAAACCTCTTGGAGGCGCCCAAGGTAGGCAGTGAGGGTGAAAACCTCCTGGAGGCGCCCAAGGTAGGCAGTGAGGGTGAAAACCTCCTGGAGGCAATCTAGTTGTCGCAAAAAAAAAAGAGAAAAAGAGAAAAAAGAAAAAGAAAAAACCTAACTTCTTTTGAATAAATTGCAAGTTGTAGGAAGGTCATTGTAGGAGGGTTGCATAAGAAGAAAAGACATGACAGGCTGCATGCACCCTTTACAGTCCATCACACCATCACTGCTATCCTTTCCCAAGTTTTTGGCCTCATTTGTTCTGAAATTCCACATCCTACAGGAAACTCTGTGTGTTCTACAGGAGGATCTTGTAGAAATTCTGGGAAGGCCAAAATCCTTTTTTAAAACAGAACACGAGGGTTGGAAATTCGTCTGGCAGCACTATGAACCTCTTTACCACCATCCACCTTCCCATTTTTCCATTCCATCCCTGTATACTGACCTCTCCACTCGTTTTTGTCCCTGCACAGCCACATACAGATATTCTTTTTTTGTCATCTTGCAAACACACAACAAAAAGAAAAAATGATAAATCAAGGTAGCAACAGTTTCACTCATCCCTACCTGATACCCTCCAGCAATGATCTTTTCTCAGTCGAGGCCTTCTTCAGCAGTTTTAGCCCTGCTCATGTATTAGCTTGAATTTCAAGAGGAGAAGCAGCTACAAGAAATCCTATAGGATTCCTGTAACAGCTGATCCCTTTGAAAAACATACTACAGAGGCAGGGTCAGCGTAGTAGGACGTATGAAGAGCAATGTTTGAATGGGAGATCATCGAAAACACCAAGGCCGAGCATGCAGAGTGCAAGTAGCAACAGCAATGAGGAAACGAAGTGCCAAAATATGAAATATGCATAACACACCAGTGACTGCGCAGGTAAGTGCCTAAACCTATTCCTCGATTGCATGAATAATATTTTAAAATTGCATGAACTATGGAATGGTTAATTACGTGGAATCGGTGGCCAACTAACTGGCCACCCTCGTTCAGTTCACACCCTTTCACAGAATTCAGCTGAGCCATGTCCAAATTCAAACTGCTGAGTAGATACGCAGTCAGCACGTATGACATGTCAACTCGGGAAGAAGGCATTTGAAACTGGTAGTGGTAGCGGCGGATAATGGGAGTAAGGGAGGTGATGGTAGTCAGGCGCTTGCAGAACCATTATGACTGTGACGTAGGACCAAAGATCTGGATGGGGATAACGTACTCATCCGGCCACCTCATCTCCTCACCACGAATTACGCCAAAAATTAAGTACAATGCACTCCAAGCCTCCACCACCCTTTTGGTTCATTTGCATGTTACAAAGCTCTCCACTGTAGTGTTCATCTACCACCTTAAGAGCAGCAAACCAGTCGTCCTCTGCCTATTTTCTGTCAGTTTTTTTTCGAAACCGTCTTCCCTATCGGGCTCTACAGGTGCCCTACTGCATTCTACAGGAGGTCAGATAATCTCTACAGGAAAGGTAGAGCAGCTAGCAGAAGGAAAACACGGGATTTTTATGAGAATCCAAGCTTAAAACGAGGTAGGCTCGGGAAACCTCCCTGCATAGGACTTATTTGTATAAGGTGGTGGATTAAAAACACAGAATTGGATTGGAACAAAGGAGAACAAAGTTTGAAAGTCTGTCTGCATATTTTCCCTGAGTTCTACACAGTTCTCTATTTCTTTTGCTCTACATTCGAAGTCTGTCTTCCTCTTTTTTGTATTCTGCTATAAAGAAAACACTTGCAATCGTGGAAACTAGCCTGTGTGAAAAAATCGAAATTGCATATCTGTCTATTTTCTGAAAAAACCTGTGTTATTTATCCTATGTTCTGTCAAAAAAATATATGTTTTCTCTCCACAAGCAGAAAATCAAATTTGGGGTAAGAGCAGTTTGAAACAAGGGAAATATTGCAATTTGGTGTTGTGAGAAGGAGCACTGAAATTCCTCCTACAGGTCAGAAAAAAAGAAACAAAACTCAGTTGTCCCTCTGTCTATGATTTTCTTTGAAATTGTTGTTTTTCTCCTCGCTTAATCACATCAAAAACTACTCAGCACCATGCCAAGAGGGTTTATGAGGAAGTAGCCCTTGAACTCCAACCAACTACATGAGCATCTTGAGGTGGTGGCCCTCTTCACTAGGGCTAATTGGATGATTTTCTTTGAAAGAATACATGGATATGATGATGAGGTAACTGAAGAATTTCTGATGGCCTTAAGACCCTTGTCAAAAACACATGCCACAGTCAGTTTTAGGGGTCTGTCCCTAGAACTCACCACTGATTTTATCAGTCGAATTACAAGCCTTCCACCTGGGCTCCCTTGTAGCAAGAAGGAAAATGCATTGGGACAGGTGGCCAAGAAGACATTTTTTCAACCTGGGGAGGATCCTGTAGAGGATAAAAATGAGGTTAGAAGGACAAGCTTACCTCCTCCATGGGATGAAGTCAGCTACCAAATAATGAAATATATCACTTGTGAAGGAAGGTTCAACATTGTTTATGGTTATCACTTCAAGTTACTACATGAATTAAGGTATGGGATGGACTTGCCTCCAGTTAAAAAGCTGAGTCCCCCATATTTCCTCCTCCAATCTCTAATAGAATGTGGTACCAAGCTAAATGTAGGAGTCCTAGACTAGCTGGCCCACCATGGGCTTATCAAATTGTTGGTAGAGGATTCCTTACATACATATACCATTCCCATAGCTTGGGACATTTTCATAAATATGTCCAGAGATGATAATGTCAAAACTTTGGCTGAGGATATCAGCCCATCTAGTAGTAAGGAAGAGGAAGAGAAAATTGAGGAAGAAGTGCATGAAGAGACACCACATATTTAGATAGAGGAAGAGCAAGAAACAGAGGAGGAACAAGAAGCATAACAGAAACTTGAAAAACCCACAGCAGAAAAGAAGACCACTCCAAAGACAGAGAAAAGGAAAAGAAGAGAAAGTGAGAAGAAAAAGCCTAAGAAAGTCCAAAAGAGGGCTGCCACAAGCAAGACAGGGACCCAAAAATAAAAAGAGAAGCCATTGCTAGAAACAGTGGAAACACAAGCATAAAAAACAGGCACGAAAAAGACAGCAGAAGATGAAGGGGAGCAGTAGCAGGAAGAAACCTCCCCTGAGACATTGGCAAAAGAAGAAGCAACTGTGCTGGCTACCTTAAGCACTCCAACAAAAAAAAAAGGAAAAAGAAAAAGAGCAGAATCCATGTACTTTAAATCCAGAAGGAGCACCAGGATAAAAGTGGGCAAGCCCCAGCCACCAACAAAAGAACCTATCATAATTGAAGATGCCCCTACTGAGAAAAAAGAGGAATCCCCCTCCAAAATATATGTCACTTATGAGAGAGGATGTCCCAAAACTTCCACCTGGAAGGAAAGAATTAGACTGATGGACACCAACACAGTTCTACAGGAAGCTAGGACCTCTCTATAGGAGACGTTGTCCAAGCTAAAGGAGACTGAAAAATTGGAAGAGAAGGCAGTGAAACAGTCACATGAGGAAGACAAGATTGAGGAGATACCTGAACTAAGACCTCAGCCTAATTTGGGGCTCATATTACAACTTGCTAGATGGTGGGAAGATCATCCCACAAAAATTCGCTATACCACTTTTCTTTGAATTAGAGCAAGAAAGAATTAGAACACACACTTGGATGAAAATTGCTAAATCCAAGGTAGTTGCAGATATAGGCCACATGGAAGAACATCTGAAAGAATTAAGAAGGGAGTTGGCCATGGTGAGACGCACTGAAAGCATTAAAAAAGCCCAGCTACAGGAGGAAAATGCACTGCTGAGAAAGCAATTACAGTAACAGCAAACTCAAAGGGCAGACATAACACCAGTTTCTGAAGAGGAGCACCTACAGGAAGGTCCTTTAGTAGGATAGGAAACAACATAGGAACAACAGCCAAGGGAAGAGACACAACCTTATGTGGAAATAATGATAAAACAACAGCAAGAGAGGGAGTCTCAGGCAGCAGCTGAAATACTGATGCTGAAACAACAGTTGCAAGAGAGAGAAGCCCAGATGGCCTGCATGGCCAGCTGGGCAATGGAAGCCTTGCAATGTAGACAACTGGCCACATCTTATGCATTGTACCTTAAAGACCAATGGCTCCAGTTCCAAATCAAAACGTTGGCCCAAAGCGACATAATCCCTTTCCAAAATTATGGTCAGTTCATGCATTTGTGTGATACTAGTTCGGCTGAGGATAAGACCAAATTAGCAGAGTTTTACTTACATAATATGGCACTCTTTAATATGAAATTTTGGGACCCCAATGCTGCATTGGGAGATGAGCAGCTCATGGCTATGGCTTCCTGGATGAGCCATGAGGAAGAAAGAGCAATGGAAGTTCAACAGATCATGGCCAAAGAACTGAATGAGCCCCTGCTAATCAGGGTAGAACCGAAAGACTCCTCAGCTCTCATATATGCTCATCAACACCTTGCCAACAACCCTCACGTTCTCCCAGATTATTTCGAGAGGCAAGCACAAGCTATCACCCATTTTGAAGATATGGAAAGATTATTTGGCGATGATTGCCTTCATGCTTGCACAAGAAGATGGAATACATTGTCCCATAGCCTAAAGATAAGGGAGTATCACTCCCCCACCAGAATGAGGGAGGCTTTGGTGAGAGTGCCTATGTATAAACAATCAATCCAGAACTTGAAAGCCAACTGGATTGGCCATAAGTTCAGTCCTCCACTACTCTTAGGACTATTGGAAGGGGTTAAGGAAGAAGATGAACACATGCAGTGGGAGGAAGTGGACAGAAAGGCAGGTTTGCATGACAGGGAGGAGGACATCACCTCAGAAGCTTGGGATGTCAGGGAGGCTGTTCAGGCTATCAAAGATGAAGAACTTGATTAGTTGCTCAGAGGATGAGCAACCCATTCAGCAGGGGGTTGATGATGATCCCTAGAAATGGGTAACTATATGGGCTCATTTTGCCTATTATTTCCATTTAATCCACCATTATCCATAGTTTTGTGCATGCTTTTTAATATATTTATGTTAATTGAGTGAATGGGGATAATCACTTTACCACAAAGTCTAATGAGTGTTATTGCAGATTTTTGGACATTTTTGGACCAAGACCAGGCATTTATGAGCATATTGATAGCCAAAACTCAAAGAAACCAAGATGAGGACTTATAGGAAGGGTGTTTCCTGCATTTATGACCCCTTCCTTGAGTTTTCCACCAGCATCTCAGAGTTCAAGGGCCAACACATCACTCCTGCCACACTTAAGGGCCCTTAATTGTTAATGTCTATATGTTGTGAAGGTTACTTCTTGTCTTGTCTACATGTAGTTTTTTTCTAAGAGTGGGCGAAGCAGTCCTCCCTTTGTCACACTGAGATCTCTAGCGAAACTACACTAGAGATTGAGAGGTAACTCCTCTTTTACTTTTTCCATTGTATATTAACATGAATATGTGCATGTATCTTCGAACAATTACAGGTCAGCTAATTCTGTCTGCCTTGGGTCCTGGGAGACCTGAGAGGCTTTTTTAGACCACAACCACCCATGTATTAATCCCTACAATAGAATTGGCAACTCCATTAGGGAATGCTCTTAGTTACCGTATTTGTTCTCCTTGTTCCTATATCTCTCTTTCTCTCCAGGCCCTCCTACTCTTCTGGATTCATATTTTGATCACCCTGTGTGCTTCTCGACCTCTCTGACCACTTCTGCTACTCACAGCTTCTGATCAAACCCTGAATGGACCTTTTTTTCACCTTGATCCTTCGTAACATACTTCCTTATGTAATCCAGAGCATTATAACACTTCCCAACCTCTTAGATAGAGTGTTAGTCCTACTACTAACACTCTGATTGTCCTTCTGTGATGCGTTACTAAAAATGTTTTGACATCCACCCTGCTTTTGGATTCTTGGGTTGTTAGGTTACCTGTGGTTTAGCCTTGGGATCTGCAACCATGAAGTTTGCTTGGTTGGCTGCTTGTATGGTCATTTTCCTTTTAGAGAGTAGCTTAATTTCATTCGATTTTAACAAAAGGAAAACGAAAAAATTACTTTAGCTTTTAGTTTTAGCTAGTTTGTTTTTTATTATATTGGGTTAGTTGTTAGAGAATTATATGTCTACATTTTTTGCATGTGTTTTTACTACATTTGGGTGTGCATTGTTGAAATGATGTATAATCTCTCCTTGTAAGAAGATCTCTTTCATCAAATGAAAAGGTTAAAGCATTTTTCTTACATGGTTTGAGTCAGAGTCTCATTGAAATCCATATGTCAATACCCCCTCCAGAGACACTAGTACAAGATCACATAAAATCAACACTTAATAAAAGTAATCAACAACTATATTTTTGAGCTTACACACATATTAGTTGAAGCTACGGTCTTGGGCAAGGAAGTCGTGAGTAAACTACCCAATATCACAAAACTGAGACTAGTGTCATTAATGAGAGTAAAATCATGTTGCATTCATATCGTCCAGGACCGCTACCCTCACAAAGAAGCTAAGCGTGAGATAACATCAGAGTGTGAGAGAAGGTATCTTTCCTTTGATTTCATTTCTGGTGGATATTCTATGTATTGGGGATCCCCTTAGGGATATCGAAGATGAGGTAACTTTAGTGGTCAAATTTTTTAGGGAAGAACACAGGGTGACCAGGGTGGGCTTCCCTAGTACCTAAACCAACGAACCTAGTCCATCTCTGGTTTTTTGGGAGGGTTCTCGTCTTCACGAGAGTTCTTGGCCCCTTCTTACCGAGGTTTTGGTGAAGCTTAGGAGTAATCATAACTGTACATTTAGACAACTCTTTCTTTTAGCTATTATGATACCGAATCTCTCTCTCTCTCTCTCTTAGTCAGATCAAACAGATTCATTCTCTTTGGATGCTTGTTGATTGCCTTCAGAGTATTTTTTTTTTAGGTGTTGGATTGTTGGCACTGAGACTACAACAAATATCACTTTTAATATTTTTTTTATTTTAAATATATCGGTCACCATGGCTACATTAAGCCCTCATCGTCTATCTAAATGACAAAGAGGTCTTCCTACACTGACTCTGGAGGACCTGTCGAGCCTTGGTAAGTCAGATTCTCCCTCTTCAGTAAATTAGTCTCCAGTGGCCAACATTGAATCACATAACACTTCCCAAGACACCATATTTCCTGAGGACTTTTTTCACGAAGAATTTTTACCTCCTTACAATCCTCCCCTCGCTTATCCTCTTGGTCGAGTGTTGGTTTAGGTAGCACCTATACCTTTCATGTCTTCATGAGTACCCACATCCAATATTATTGTGGAAACTAATGGGTCATGATCCTTTGTGGACAACTTCGATCCATCGTCATTTTCCCCACCTATGGTCAGTACTACACCACTGATTTGTCACCCTATTATTCAGACTATTCATAGTCCAAGCAACCTTGTTACACTAGTTATGAGTGGAGTGCAGTACATCCCAGTCTCCAACCCTTTCTTGTAAGCTCCTAGACCACGGGCTATCACTCCTAATAGCATTGTTAGCACAACTTCCTTCAGTAACCCTTTTGGTTGGAACCCATTGCTAAGTTCTAACCCCCAAGTTCAGATTCCTTGAGGAAATGATCCCAACATGCATATACCGGTCGGAGGAATTATTGTTCCCCTTCTGCCTCTAAGACAACCTAGTTCTTTGCTGATCAACTTCCTTCTCCAAATGGACATTATTCTAGTTTCAGTCATGTTCCTACTGCAAACTATATGGCTAGAAATATCCCTCGACCCAGTCCTACTACCTCCATTTGGGCACCCCCTCCTCAACCACAATTGAGTCAGTAGGCCACATTTTATCCTAGGGGAAACCATTATTTTTTCACCCAGCCTAATATCCCATATGGAAAGCCACTTTATATGATTTCACCACCACAACCAAGAAATTATTATCCGATGAATCCCATGTATCCTATTGGAAACAACCTCATAGGGGGACCTCCTCATCCTTCAAGTCACCCTGCACCACCTTGGTTAGATTCAAGGGAACCTACACCTTTGCCTTTTCTAGCAACACTTGATATCCCTTATCTATATAAATTGACTAATGATCCCATCAATCACAACTTGCATTAGCCTCCAATCCCGCACAATATACCTGCCGACATTCATAAATTTGAAGGGAAACAAGGGTATGATCCAGCTACACATGTCACCACCTAACATTTATGGTGTGTATCAACCTCATGGTTCATGACATTATTTGACTCAGAATCTTACCCCGCATCCTTATTGGAAATGCTACCAAGTGGTACATTGAGTTACCACATGCATTAGTCAATACCTTTAGTGCCCTAGAAATGGAATTCTTAAATCACTTCCTGTTGGGTGTGGAGCCTGATTATCTTCTTTATTCAAAGGTATCACCGCATTGGACCCCAGTTCATAATGTGGCGACAACACTGCTCGTAATATTTGCGCTACAAGGGGGGTCCATGGGGGCAACTATCTTTAGGAGCCCCCCCTGGCGGGGGATTGGGGCAACGCCCCCAAAGCTAAAAATAGATGCAAAATTGCCTCGTAAAATGTTGGAATTTTGCAGTCAATTTAGGCCATTCATTAGGTAGAGATCTGATGGTATAAGTTATGTTTAATTTAGGGTCTTTTGCCCTAGAAGGCAACCTCTCACTATATATGAGGGAATTGTATTGCATTTATGTAGATATGTATTCTAAGCGAGAAAGAGAGAGGAGATTGAGCGAGAGAGAAGAGGGAATTATAGCGGATCTATGGTAGGTTGTATCTCTTTATTTTGTTGGATAGTATAAAAGGAAGGACTAGATGTTTTTTCGTGGACATAGCCCAAATTGGCTAAACTACGTATATCTGTGTCTCTCTTGTTTTATGCGTTTTCTATGTTTATATTTATGAAATATTTTATGTGTTCCATTGCTCTGTAATATATAATTTTCTAACAACAGGTATAAGAGTTGAAGGTCTATTTGGCTGATAAATTCATAGGAGAAAAGGGTTCTTGGTTCGAGTGGGAGCAATGCCGGAAGATGGGATGTTTAGAGTCGAAACATTTAATGGCTAAAACTACTAGCTGTGGAAGATGCATATGGACAATTATTTGTACCAGAAAGATCTGTACCAACCATTGAGTGGAAATGAAAATAAGCCGATGAGTATGACAGACACATAATGGGATATTCTCAACAAAAAGGCACTTGGAACAATACAGTTGTGCCTAGCGGCATCGGTAGCATTTAATATTTCAAAGGAAATGAAAATAGAGGGTTTAATGTCAGCATTGGCC